>JAABLK010000849.1:0-15551 GCA_012295415.1 Phytophthora chlamydospora | reverse complement strand
CCCGCTGCAGATTTCTCAGAAGGCTTCCATGGACCCCATGCATTGTGAATGACTACTGTGGCATATTCGTTGTTGAAACCGCTCGGTAATGGGGTCACAGACTTTGCTTTCCTTGACTTTCTCGGCAACATTGCCGCTCCCAGCCAATTCTGAAGTGACGCGGATCGGTGAGGTACCAACAAAGCACACCTTCGCGCGACATTTGATCATGGTGTGGTGCATATGCAATCTGTGACGTGTGGGCAGATTGCTTAACCAGAACGTGCTCTTGCCGGTAAGCTGAGACTTTTTGCAAGATTACTTGACCTGACACCGTAAACGCCCAGCTGAAGTTAGCGGCGAGGTTCGCACCAACGAGATGCTCAATTCGAAATTCACCGCCTACAAGACGAACACTGTAAGCACTCAACCACCAACCACCATGGCTCCTTCCACTCCCGACACCAAGCCTTCCAAGATGACCTACCGCTTGCTCGGCAACTCGGGGCTGCTCGTCTCTAAGCTCTCGCTCGGCAGCTGGATGGACGTCAGCGACAAGTACACCGCTGACGCCTGGTACGACATGATGAAGCTGGCCTTCGAGCACGGCGTCAACTTTTTCGACAACGCTGAAGTCTACGGCGCCGGCCTCTCCGAGAAGAACATGGGTGCTGCCATCAAGAAAGGTATCGCCGAGGGCACGTGGAGCCGTGAGGATCTCGTGATCACCACCAAGATCTTCTTCGGGGCGAAGCCGCCCATGGTGGAAGCTGGCCCGAACGAGCGCGGTCTGAGCCGCAAGCACATCGTTGAGGGCACGAAAGCGTCGCTCGAGCGTCTCGACCAGGACTATGTGGACGTCATCTTCTGCCACCGCCCGGAGCCGTACACGCCCATCGAGGAGACGGTCCGAGCCATGAACTTCGTGATCAACCAAGGCTGGGCCTTCTACTGGGGCACCAGCCAGTGGACTGCCGCTCAGATCATTGAGGCGTGCGAGATCGCAGACCGTCTCGGGCTGATCCGCCCCATCGTGGAGCAGACCATCTACAGCATTCTCGACCGCAGCAAAGTGGACTTCGAGTACGTGGACCTGTACAAGAAGTACAAGCTGGGACTCACGACGTGGTCTCCGCTGGCATACGGCGCTCTCACGGGCAAGTACAGTACGAGTACTCCTGAGGGTTCCCGCATGGCAGATCCGATGTTCAAGGCGATATCCCCCGACTTTGCTGAACGCGTGAAGAAGGCCGACAAGCTCAAGCCGGTGGCGGACAAGCTCGGCGTCTCGTTGGCGGAGCTTGCCCTCGCATGGTGCGTAAGCAACGAGAACGTGTCGACGGTCATGATCGGCGCGAAAACGCTCGCGCAGCTGGAGCAGAACCTGAAGGCCATGGCGGCGGTGGAGAAGATTACACCGGAAGTGAAGGCGGAGATCGACGCACTGGTGCCATTTGTGCCGGAGCTGTCGAAGTTTGATCCCATGACGATGGTTCGCGCGGGATTCCTGTAGATCAACCGAGTCATAGCATTCGGCGTCCTTAGACATCGGGATGAAAGCCTTCACGCACTTAAAAAAACAAGCTTTTTGACACCAAAAATTGGATGCAAGTACCCTTCATCCGTCAATTGTGAATTTTGCACAATGAGACGTCGCTCTCCTCCCCTTGACGCCGCCAGTGTCTCCCGCTTCCACGAGGCTCTACATCTCGGCCACGTGGACGTGGCTCGTCGTCTGATCCACCACAACGCAGCTCTGGCCAGCGCCCGCTCGCTCTCCAGTCCCCACTTGACGTCGCTCATGGTCTCCGCTACCAGCCAGAGTTCCATTAGAAAAACTCTTACGTTACTAAAACTCCTTTTGGCTAAAGGCGCCTCACTCCGCGCCAAGGACGACCATCGACGTACTGTCTTAATGGTTTCATGCGCCTCCGGGGCTCATCCCAACATCATCAAGTGTCTTTTAGACTGGGACGAACACGGGGTTTTGCTTTGGGACGACAAGGACGATCAGGGTCATACGGCGCTCGGTCTCGCAAGTTTAAACGGCCACGGACGCCTGGCAGGGTTCATTTTGGACTTCTTGAGGCTTGATGAACAAGTTGGGGGCAATACGCCTTTGAAAGCACTCGATTTGAGTATTCAGAGTGGAGATGAAGGTAGTGTGATGGATCTACTGAGGAACCGGAAGCTGCAGTGGGTCGTCAGGAACGAGAGAGATGAGCAAAAACTGGAGGAGAGAGGGGAGTGGAGGCAAATCCAGATCCAGGAAGAAGTGACGGTGACAAGTTGTGTCGCTGCGGCAGTGCAGAGAGGAATGGTGCGAGTCGTGAGGGACCTGCATCGGATGAATCGACGGTGTGTGGGCCATGCCACGTGGTTCGCGTTGTATAGTAGGGAAGACGTGTGTGGCACGGAGCAAGTGAGAGCTCGGCCGGAGTTGGAGGAGATTGCGCACTTGTATCGACGCGACTGCGTCTGGGAACGGATGAAAATCGTGTTTTTGATTCGCTATGCGCCGGAACGAGCAGTGAAAACGCGGATGGGGACGCAGATGAACGTTGTGGCTGAGCTGCCAGACACCTTGTTTCGGATTGTTGCCGAGTTCTTGAAGCCGAAGTTTAATGACGACGAGGAAGCGCAGAAAGAACGGTTTAAAGCAGTGCTGGATCTGTCGTCGTGGTAGCGTTTGTGGGATTGCATCGATGATTTCGTTGGACTTACATCGTTGATATGGACAATGAATGGATCCAATTCCGCGCGAAGAAAACAGTAAATTAAAGTGGGCAGCTTTGGTACGGATCTCAGAACGCTTCCCCACGTAGCTCGCCTCATCGACGAATGCGCGGTTGAAACGCTTAACGAGCAGGTGGAGTGACCTCGACTGTGTTCTATCGCGAACAAGTCCAAACTAGAGCAAAGTACTGGAACCAGCAGCCAAAGGCGGTCACCTGCACGTTATTCCGTGGATGAGCGATCGTCAGGGGGAGCGCGAGCGTGGGCCGTGGGGAGCTGACTTCTACGATGCAATGTCCAAGGTTGCTTGCTATGGGCACCTCGAACTTGTCAAGTAGCTGCATGCATTGCCTACAAAGTAGAGCGTTCATTAACGCTGCTACTCATGGCCACCTTGCAGTGCTCAAGTGGCCGCGCCAACACGGCCCCGATAAGCTAGCATCTGGAGCTGATGGAGGAAGCGCCTGCGTTTCGCCGCCGGAAGGAGGAATCTTGCAACGGAGCAGTGGATTTACACGAAATACAAGAGGGTGGTCGTTTTGGCGCCGGCAATGGCAATGGCAGCGGGAAAGGGAAAGCTCAGCATCCTACAATGGCTGCACAACCGGAAAAGTTGCTCGGAGTTCTACAGACGTTATGGACGCAGCCGTCAGTGGTGGCCATCTTCACGTTGTCGAATAGCTGTTGAAGAACTGCAACAAAGGCTGCTCTACCGATGCAAACCGTAAAGCTGCTAAGACGGGCGTTTTCTGCCGGTGCTGCGATGGCTGCACAAATACTGCAATGATTGATTTGATTCGGGCGTGATGGATAAGGCGGGCTCCCAGGGACACGCTAAGACGGTGAAATGCTTGCACAAAACCGATCCGAGGGATGCACGAAGAAAGCTACGGACTTGGCCGCGAATTTGGGTGTGGTGCGGTGGCTGCACGACAACCGAACTGAAGGCTGTTCAACAGCGGTGATGAATGGAGCCGCGGGAGGAGGGCACCTGGATGTCGCCAAGTGGTTGCACGAAAACAGCTCCGAAGGATCACTGTCCTGATAAATGCCGAGATAACTTGATGACAATCGCGGCTTGGGAAGGACATTTGGAGGTGGTTCAGTACCTTGATGAACACACGAAGCAGCGTGCTTCTGCGTGGGGTCTGGGAGCTGTCGCGAGCCAGGGGTGGTTGGAGACACTACCGGTGTTGTTTCAAAAGAAAGATCGCGACGATATCTTCGCGGTGGGCTGAAGCACTGGAATCATTGGAGCTCTTTCATGGCTGTGGATTCTACTCGTGTGTGTCCCTATTGCTGGATCGAGCACTGCAAACGGGAAACTTGGCTTTGGTTCAGCGGTTTATGGAGGATCGCGATGCAAGTGAAAAGGCCAAATACGTTGCCGTGGCTGTGAATAACGGAGACATCGTTTTCCTCCGGCGGATGCTTGCAAACGAAACTCCCATCGACAGTTCCTCTGGCTACAAAACGTAGTTCGGCGCAGTACGTCGAGGTCATCAGCTATCTCCCCGAGGCCGATCGGGTTCGACTTGTCTGTGAAGCTGTGACAAAGATGGAGATGCACAAACAATTGCTGTGCACGCTGAAGAATACGCGTTTTAACGATGATACCCCTCGTGTCTCCATCTGCAACGCTATCGAGCAAGAACCGAGAGGCATCGTGCAGCGGTGGCTTCGTGCGAACTTAACTGACGCAGAGGTTCGCAAGTGGTGCGTTTAGCTTTGTAACTGTGACAGGGCCAAGTGACCTTTTTGAATGAACGGGTCACCGCTACTGTAGAGGGTCTTCCACAGGGTACGTCTTTGTTGGTACTCTCTTGTGGTCTACTCCATGAGTGCAGGGTGTGAAGAGTGCAGGAGGAAACTCGGTTTCATTTACACAAGTTCATGAACAAGTCAAACACGAATCCAAGAGAACCGAAAAGAAAAATCGACACCTTAAAAAAAACATGAAATCCGTTAGTGCTGAGCTCATGCAAATACGCAAAACTCACTTGAAACATACCAAAGTGAACAACGCGGTATGTCAGCGTCATGATCGTCCACATAATCAACTTGGACTGCACAGGCGAGGCCTGTGTCTCCAGCACGAATGCGAGGTGATGCAAGGCCTGGATTCCACAATTTCGACGCATGATCACAGCTAAAGCCACGAAGGAGAGAAACTCCAGCAACCCATAGACGAAAACGCTCTGAAGTGTGCCGCCAACATTCTCACTTGTCAGGCCGACCATTTCGAGGTGATACTGTGCGCTGGGCAGGTGAACCATCACTAACAGGAACAGTCCATACAGAATCGGGATAAAGGTTTCCAGGTATTCAGTCAGTACGAGACATTCAGCGGTGAAAAGCGCCTCTAAAGCTTCGTCCAGGATGCTGACGTTGTCCACAATAGACTTCTTGCGCGCCCACCTCAGCGTCGAGAACTTTCTCGTCGGGTCTACTGGCAGCACAGTGTTTGTATCTGGCTGAACCTCATTGCCACCACGGAAGCTACCGAACCACACTTTCGTGCTTGCCGTCTTGATCAAAGGAGCACTTCGTCTGCTCGAAATCCGTCGCAGCGGGCTCTGACGCTCAGGCTGGCTCGAAGACGAGCGGCTGTCCAGCTTCAGCAACAACTGCCTTCCTTCTGGCGAAATCTCGTGGGAGATACAAGAACGTACGCGGCTATCGACACGCATTTGGGCTTGGGAGACCTCGATATGGTCACACAGCGATCGAACAGTGGCGAGCAGGCTCGTATTTGTTCCAGCCGCGATACGGAGACGTGATAGTATGTTCTGCGTTCGCCGGTGGAGATCGTGCAGCTCAATCGCGGTCTCGAGCAAGTCCACGACCATGATAACCACTATCGTCGTAGGAGATCTCACGGCCTGGATGCACGTC
The DNA here is from genome assembly GCA_012295415.1 of Phytophthora chlamydospora. Lineage (NCBI taxonomy): Eukaryota > Oomycota > Peronosporomycetes > Peronosporales > Peronosporaceae > Phytophthora > Phytophthora chlamydospora. The sequence continues at coordinate 9,941 of JAABLK010000849.1, read as the reverse complement.
GCGAGGTAAAGCGCGTCGAAGAAGTCGACGGTGAAGATCACGCCTTCAGGGATCATGTCCTCCTTAGACGCGAATGTGCGCACAAACACGTTCTTCAAGACGAGCTTCATGACTGGAAGCAGCAGCAGCACGGGCAGCTCCCATTGTGTGTTGTTCGCAGCTTGAAACAGGACCTGGTAGGCTGGATAAATCATCGTCATGGACATTTGGACGGACGCGAACTTGAGGAACCGCACAAGTTGGTCTCTCTTTCCTGCGATCTCATGGAAAACGCGCCCTCCAACCACAATTCGAAAGGAAAACATCAAGATGGTCACCATCGCGGTCGAGAATGTGATGGAGATGAATGGAAGCGGGAACACCAAGACCGCAGATAAAGCCATCGCTGTCAGCACGCAGCAAAAAGTGACACAAGCGGAGAAGAGAATGATCTGCCGGAACGAGAGTTTGGCGTCGTCTATCATGCCCTCGGCGTGCATTACTGTTCCGTACGCGATCGAAGCAGCCAAGACGCCAAAGCGAACCCAAAACCCGTAGTTCACGCTCCAGCCGTCCGCTGGTTTTTGTAGTGGAACGGCTTCCTGTGCGATCACGATCAAAGCAACAGGCGCCGGAGTTCCGATTATCACGAGCAGTACGCGCACAACCGACGTCTTTTCACAGTATTCGCCCAGCGCCAGCATCCGCTCGATGGAGTATTTCCCTCCATTGTTCGTGAGCTGCGTTGCAAGCCAGGCGTCAGTCACTTTTCTCCTCCACGTTTTGCGGTGTCGTGTCGTCAATGACGAGTCGTCATAGTCGGTGCGCGTGTGTCCCTGCTCGAGCTGAACAGAGGACGGAGATGCCATCAAACAGACTAGTGCGCTTATGGTCGAAAGCAGCCTGAGACCAACACGACCAACTTTAGTCGGACAAGAATCCGTTTCGACAACGATCAAGAACATTAAGAATTGTCACAAATAGGTAGCAATTGAGCCGCCAACTGCATCCTTCAAAGAGCCTGCTTTTGATCAAAGTCATGAATGGTTTGGAGTTGAACTTGGTGGCTGGAGCTGGAAACTCTCATGGTATTCTTCACACGTGACGATTCCTCAAATCCGTGAATGAATCCTCGTTTGGTCACGCTGGGCATGCGGTGTGACTCAACGCATGAGCTGGGCCCAAAGAGTCTTCACACTTCACAACAAACAAAGTTCTCCTGTCATCTAGCCAAAACCTCGATCAAAGGAGTAGCCACACGGTGGTCCCGCCCAACCACTGGTGGCTGAGCGACCGGATCGATAGTACCGTCACGACAGGATCCAACACAGCACGGCCATGACTGCTGATCCGTCTGCCTTCAGCAGGCAGAAACAGTTTCTCCGAGTGGCGATGGTGCCGAACGTCGTTGTCCAGAGCCGACTCTTTACTGGTGATTTGGAGGGCTATCTCACACTGACACGAGGACTTGGAAGTCGAGCCTGTGTGCTAGTTCCGACATCTCTTCAGCGACGACGGAGAGCTCTCGTCTCTGGCTGCGAAGCTGCTTGGTCATCGAGTTGTGCTGCCCAGTGCGGTACGATTCAGGTGGGAGGGCTGCATGGTCAGCGTGACCGGCAGACAGTTCAAGAACGAGATGCTGGGTCCATTTCTCAAGTTGCTAGGGAGCTTGGAAGACCTTGTTTTCGATATTCCTTTCGGTCAAACACCTCGAGTCGCTATCCATCTGCGAAAAGTGGACAATGTCCATCATAGCCGATCCGTGCAAGATATCGTCGGCACTTGCACGCTAGGCGCCAACAGTGCGGCACTTCTCAATTCACTCGGTCAAGATGAAGGTGCTCCAGGTTCTACTCGTCGCCGCTTTGGCGCTTTCCAGCGTCTCCGCTGCGTCCAACTCAACCTCAGCCAGCTCGTCCACCTCCGCGTCGACCGCGGCTTCCTCCAGTGCAAGTACAAGTACAAGTGCAAGTGCTTCGACAGCTAGTTCCTCTGCGTCGACAAGTTCTTCTTCATCTTCGAGCACCTCCTCGTCTACCTCAGAGTCCGCCACGTCCGACTCGTCGGCCAGTGACTCCGACATGTTGACAGACTCCGACTCCGACTCGGCCACTGCACAGAGCAGTTCCGGGTCAACGTCAGGCTCTTCATCTTCGTCGTCCTCTTGGCTGTCGGGTTCTTCAGGCGGTGCCATCGCAGCTCGCTCCGGTTCGGCCTTGTCGAGCTCCGATGCCATGCCTCAAGTCACGGCGTCCATTGGCACCGTAGCAGCAGTCGTTGTCACCGTCGGCGCCTACTTTCTCTAAGTTGGAGCCAATGCTGCTGCAATGACAGGAGATGCAGACAAGGTCATGGAAGCGAGGATCCACACGGAGCGGTGTCCAACGCAAGAGCGGTTCTCCATTCTCATCAATTGTGCCTCGACAATCCTCAACCTGTACAGATATAAGCCACTTTGCAACAAGCGCATTGCCTTGTCCTTCATTCATCATAACTTCCTCGGTTGTTGCGACAGACCCTTAGTGGAGAAGACCGTATCTCCCGCCGTAGTTGTACGCACGAAAGTAGTCGCTTCGTGTTGCCTTGTACGAGTCGTGGCAGTAGCATTCGCCAAAGTCCTTGACGTCGTAGCACGTGCACCAACGCCCCACAAACTCCGACGGGTGTCGAAAAGCTTGCGGGACTGCGAAAGCAACGACTTGGTGGAACACAACGTCGGGAAGGCGAGCGAAAGGATGATTCTGCTCTTTGTAGCGAGTTACAAACAGCTCGCGAATCAAGCTCCATCGCCAGTCGATCTTCAAACTGCCTGCCGATCTTCAAAATCTGCGGAGAAACGACTGTAGTCACCTTAACTCCTTGCTGGACGAGCTTGTTGATGGTATACCACACCACTCGCGCCACTTTTCTCCAGTGCAGCTGGTTCATTTCCTGAACCAACCCCATCATATCCTTCTCCAGTGCAGCTTCCGTACACGTAGCTATCGTCGCTGCCAGTTCTGGCACGCCACTGCCCTTGTAGCGCGTGAGTTCGGGGTCTTGAATCGACGCCCGGATCTTCTCGTGACGTCCGATTGCCAGCGCATGACGCTCGTTACCCGTGTCGATGGCTGCCTTGAGTAGTGTGAAAGGGTGGTTCTGCTTCGCACTCCGTTGGATATCGACCTTGTCGAGCAGAAAGATGGCGACTTGAGTATTCCCTTGCATGCTGGCCAGCATTAACGCAGTGAGCCCTTCCTTGTCCATGTCATGCCAGCGAAACTTTGCTCCTCCCCGACGCTCGTTCGATGCCACAAGGGCTTCAACCACGGCTCGGCTGGCCCCGTGTTTGCAAGCGTGTAGCAGAGCGTGCCTCTGTCGGCAGTCCCGAGACCCGAGAGTCGCACCCTTTTCGACTAACAACTCGATCAGCAGCACAGCAACACGAGCGTTGGGATGAATCGCGGCAGTCATCAGCGCGGTTGCCTTCATTTTGTTGCGAACGTTCACCAATCTGGGCTCAATGAGCAGCAAGTCGAGCATACCATCGATGTCTCCGGCGCGAATGCATTTGAGGAAGTTAGAGCATAAACTCCAAGGAATTCCGTTCGAACCCCAACTCATGGTACAGCGAATTTGCGAAATCCGTGAAGCGGGCAAAATGGGACGGTGCGTAGATTCTCGAGTCAAACGTTGGCACTTGGCAGTCGGGACAGTAACTTCGCCCAACCAACAAAGAAAATGTCCTAGCACGCCTTGAAGAGAAAAAGTGTGCAGGTTTGAAGTCGCTCACATCCTAATCGCGCACAACAAATGCACCGACATGACTCAATCCTCAAGAATGTATGAGGTTATTCAATCGTGACGCGTCGGAATTTCTTTCTCAAGCCCTGACTTACCCGATGGCATGTTACTACCCAGAGCAGCTATCTACGCAAACGCGAAATGTTCCAACAAGTCACGATTGAACGCTTCTTCAGGGCGATGTCGCTCGGCAAAACGCAAATGATATATTTCTTACGTTCATTTTGCTTCAAATGGTGTTGTACCAGTTGCTTTGTTTGTAGTATCACACTGAGGTTTTGAGCCTCGTCCAGAACCCCGCCCACCCGTTGAACGTCAGCACCAGCGCCTCGAGAAATGAGCTTCCGAACAATGCTCGCTCCTCGTCCGAGTCTTTCGCCAGAGTGAGGTCGACCAGCTCCGCAGACGCAGAGTCGTCTTGATCCACCTTGTGGAAAGTGCTCGGGTCGATCGTGATCACCATCGTCCCGGTGTAGTTGCCGAACTTGATAGGGATTTCCTGCTTGAAGACTTCGGATACCGAGGTGATAGGCGTTGGTGTAACACGAGCAGCGCTGTCGGCAGAGGTTAAATCGGCGCCTGTGGCGAGGAGAGCGACTGTAGTCGACAGCAGAGCAGAGAAAACTCGCATCTTCCTACGGGTAAATTCGAATCGCTTGGGTGCTGGGGAGCGAGTTGAGGAATGAAAGCGGAGCCGTACAAGCCAGTGTTGCTGCGCATCTGGTCGGAACCGAACAACAGGCAGAACCGTAAGCCACTTTGGATCTTGAGATCGGTTTGCGGGATCTAACATCACAACATTGACGATGACGACCATGCAAAAACGCGAGAACTGTCGGTAGTGCCAGCTCAGTCGGTAAGCTGGGCATATTTGAGTCCTGGTCAACTCTCTCTCCGCATCAAGATACGGAGTCTGCACACTCTGAAACATGTTCAGTACGTTAACCATAATGTACTGGATCACGTTAGATCATCGTTTTTGACCAATCAAAGCACCTCCACAATCGGTCAATTTCCTCCGTCGGTTGCCCATGAAGCCGCACTCGGGGCTGCAGCTGCAGGTGCTGGCGCTGTACAAGAAGGCGCTCTCGGCGGCCAAGCACAAGGACAACGACACGCTGCGCTACGTGCGCCAGCGCTTCCGTGACGACGTACGTCCGACCCTCAATATCAACAAGACCCCTAAAAAATGTATTTTTGACAATCACGGTACTATATTTCTATTTTTTTAGGCATCCTGTGTGGACCGCAAGGACTTTGTGGTCATCGAGTACATGCTGCGCAAGGGCGAGCGGGACCTGAAGATGCTGGAACGGAGCAAGTCGGCGCACTTCGCGAAGGTTTCGCATCAAAACTAGACCAACAAATGCAGAAATGCAATGTATTCGTGTGGTTTTTGGTGAAATTTGGTGTTTTGGGGATTGTTTTTACAGGAACTTGGAGATGACCAGGAGAGCTGCAGTGGCCAATGGCAGGAGGTGGTGGACGGCTGTGGACGCTGAATTCGAGCCTGAATCGGAGCTGGTGCCCATGGATGAGCCGGTGGAGGAACTGGCCGAAGAAATGGAGGACGCGCTGTTGGTGGCCTTGTACATGTCCATGGACGAACTTTCGACGCCCGAGTCGGAAGTTGAGGAAGTGGCGGTTGATGCGCTAGTGGAGCCGCTGGATCCGTCGAGAGACAAGCTGGCCGACGCGTCACTTGAGGTCGAAGACGGGGCCGAAGAAGAGAAGCTACCGGAGCTGGAAAGAGAGAGTGGAGCGCTGGAGTTCGAAGAGGAGGACGAAGTGGACGATGAACCAGCGTCGAGGCTAGCGGACCCGGAGGAGCTCGTTGAAGCTGAGGAGTCGAGAGACAGTGAGCTAGACGAGTCCCCGGCGGAGATGGAGTGATCGCTGGAAGCAGATGAATCACGTGCAACGGCGCTGCTGACGGCGACGGCGAGGAGGAGGACGTTGAAGAGCTTCATTGACGTTGGGGTGTACGGGATGAATCTCGTTTTCTTCTCGACTTGGAAGGAAATTCGAGTGTGACGGAGTAAGAGCCATGTTCGTTTGGAGCGGTAATTGTGGCCAGGGACACGCGTTGCGGAGGAACATGGGGACATTGAAGTCAAGGCAGACTCCACATGCAGCCACACAACTAGCTGACAGATGGAGAACCATGTGTGCATTCTATCCCTCATCCTCCATGAAGCTCAAGATGTCTCCAGCCAGGTGGACAGGAGCACGTAAGCCGTTCAACCACGTCATTGAGAACGAGAGCCGTCGATCGAGTCGCGTTTCAAATGCCGAGTCTTTAAGTCGCAGACTTAGATTCTTGCTGAATCGGTGTTGGTTTATGGGTCGCTGCTACCGGCACACTCACACAGTTCTAACTTCTGGATCTTAAAGTTTCAATCTCCTCCAGCAGACACAAGTTCATTTTGCTAGTCTCGCTCTCCCGTCAAGCTCCGGAAACATGTTTTTAAGCTGCAGGTTGAGTGAGCTACGCGTGCGATCAGGGATTTGGCTAACATGTGTCCACGCACACAGCTCATTACGGCAAGTACTCGGACCAGCGTCCCACAGTTGAGAAGCGGGAAGAGCAGCTTCAGTCCGTCAGAAATTCGCGCAGGCGTTGGCTCCATTCCCACTAAGCATGCCGTACTGCCAGAGACCACTTTGTGATCGCCAGTAGATGATCTCTTCGCCTTCCTCTTTCCGCGAGTCTTGCAGTCCCAGATGACAAGTCGTGTTGGATCCTTCTCGGGTAATGGCTTACTGCATCACTAGGTCTCAATCTCCTCTAGCCAATTTCGCAAGTCCATCAGCCAGAGTGCACCGCAGAAGTTGAATGGGCGATTGTACAGTAGTCGCTTCGACTTGCCTCCTTATATCCGGCCAGCGTCCTCGTACAAGTACATTAAATCGCACCAGAGTTTCTCGATGGGGTTCTCGTCTTCAGGTGGGAGCTGAAACGCTGGCGGTACCACGAACGCTACGATCCGATGGAAAACATCGGCGGGGAGACTCGCCATCAGACATTGTTCTCCCTCTACCCCATTTTGATTGCAACTATAGCGCACGAGGCAAAGGTCTCGAATCTGTTTCCATCTCCAGGCTTTGGCGAAGTGCATGCCAATCTCTCGAAGCACTCGCGGCACTGTCGTCAAGACTTCTGGTGCACTACGACAGCGGCGGTGGACCTTGAACCAGACCATCCGAGACACATCTTGTTGGTTCAACTGGTTCAGTACCTCCACCAATTCCAGCATTCCAGCATCAACAGCGGCTCCTGTGGTCGAGAAAATATGCCAAGCTCCTCCGCCGCCGACGTTTTGAGCCCTTGCCGGGCTCTTGATCCAGGCTTGGATTGTCGGGTGGAGAGCGACTTCCCGCGCGTGTTTCTCGTTGCCTGTCTCGATCGCCACTTTCAGCACTTTGAACGAGTGGTGCTCCTTTGCGCTCTGCCAAGCGTCAGTCTTGTCCAGAAGAAGTTTTGTCACGGGGGTGTTCTCCAGTTCACTTGCTATTTCTGATGCGGTTCGGCCTTGGGGATCACGGTCCTTCCAACGAAACTTTCTTTTCCTTTGCTTGGCGTTCCAGACGAGAAGAGCTTCAACTACTGCAACGTCAGCATTGTGCATACAAGCGTAAAGCAAGACGTGGCGATGATGGCTGTCACGCGGCCCAAGGTAGGCCCCTCTTCCGTAAAGTAGCTTCATCATTTCCAATGCTCGCGGAGTGTCAGGGTGGCTGGTGGCTACCATCAGTGCCGTCACTTGATCTGCGTTCCGCGCGTTCACCAATCTGGGCTCAACTTCCAGCAGCTTCAACATCCCGTCGATATTGCCTTCGCGAATATGACAATGGAAGTCACGGCAGAGCTCTGACGAGGGCCCAGATGACCGCCTCATGGTCTTGGCACTACGCAGATAAAGAGCAAATGTCAGTTTCTCCTGTAAAAAGGCTTGCACGATGGTTCATGACTCCAAGTCACGAGGTTTCAGTCAGATCAAATACTACAGTATTATGCCGTTGAGAAAGAGCGTTGAGTCTAAAAAGACGGAGTAAAGTTACGAGCCAGGCGACTCACTTATGATCTTAGTGCTTCACTGGCGGGTGCGTTTTTTTTCCTGTACATGTAATCACGAGCGAAAGATGAATCGTGAGTCGGAGGCTTCTCTCAGAATTTATGTTCCACAAACAGGTTGAACATCTCCTCCCGCAAATTACGTCAAAGTTCCTTTCGAGTCTGGCGGTCTCTTGAGCGGAGGAAACATATGTTTTAGGGGCAGGTGGATCACCATACTCGATTTGATTCAGGGTTTGGATCAGCAGACCCATGAACGGCGCCAACTTGGCCTCACACAAGCAGCCAACTACTGGCTACGTCAGCGAATCTGTTGGTACGAAGAGTTCATTGCAACGGGAGGCAGCAGGGAGGGACTACGGCGATCAACAACATCAACACAATACTTCTCGAGAAACGGGAAGTATCGTTATCTTCAAGGATGTTAGCGAACTCGAGCCCGGCCATACATCGAGAAGGCTTTGGACTACGTTTAGAGATAGAAGCGACAATCAGGAGTAGGAGGTAAAGTGTTATTGATGAAAAAGAACGCCAAAGTTTTCGGATACCTAAAAGTACCAAACTTCTTGAAACTTTCTCAATTGCGGCGCCAAAAGCAGGATAGCAGTCGCCTAAGACGAATCTTCCAGCTGGGGGGTCTGAAGGGACGGCAGCACGCATGGATCGAGCGTAGCATTCCCCAAACGCGCACATCTTCGAACAATTGCACCAGTGTTCATCGAATTCGGATTCAGGCGGGAGCTGTAACGCTGGCGGCACCACGAACGCAACGATCCGGTGGAAAACATCGTCGGGAAGGCTCACCAACAGACGATGCTCTTCTTTTAACTCGTCTTGATCACATCCATAGCGTACAAGGCAAATCTCCCGCATTTGTTGCCATCTCCAGGCGTCGGTGAAGTGCATCCCAATCTTTATCAGGACTCGTGGCAATGTGTCCAGAATTTCTGGCGCCTCACGATAGAGATCGTGGAGCTTGAACCAAACCCCTCGAGACACATATCCCTGGTTCATTTGGTGCAGCACCTGGACCAATTCCAGCATCCCTCGATCAATAGCAGCCCCTACGCACGAGGAAATAGTCCAAGTCCCTTCGTCAACGTAACGAGTCAGGCCTGGGAGCTTGATACAAGCATGGATCTGCCGGTGCAGAGCGACTCCCAGTGCGTGTTTCTCGTTTCCCGACTGGATCGCCACTTTCAACACTTGAAACGGATGTGTACTCCGCGCAAGGTAAATCTTGTCCAGCAGAAGTTCTGTCACTGGGGTATTCGCCAGTTCACTGGCCAGCACCAAGGCGGCTCGTTCTCGAGAATCACAGTCATACGACCGGAATTTTGTGCCACCTTGCTTGGCGTTCCAGATGACAAGAGTACCAACCACTGCAACGTCAGCGTTGTGCATACACGCGTACAGCAAGGCATGGCAATCATGGCGGTCACGCGGCCCAAGGCGCGCTCCTCTTTCGAAAAGCAGCCTCATCATTTCCAGAGCTCACTGGGTGTCAGGGTGGCTGGTGGCCACCATCAGAGCAGTCACTCGATCTGCGTTTTGTGCGTTCGCCAATCTGGGCTCAATCTGCAGCAGCTCCAGCATCCCATCGAGATTTCCTTCGCCAATATTGTGATGAAAGTCACGGCAGAGTTCTGTCGGGAGCTCAGGCTGGCAAGAACTTCACAGGATCGCTTTCTGTCTGATTGCCTTTTCTGAGAGTGAAGTCTTGTGACCTGGAGTCACGTTCCATCTTTCGCACTTTGATGACCCCACTGGCGTTTTCACATTGACAGGATCATGAGTTGGCAAGGTTCCTCCAAGCTGGTCGTTCCACTGGAGAAGCGTTCCGACCACGAAGCGGTCGACGTTGTGCGTGCACGCGTAAAGCAAAGTTTGTCGCCGAAAATTGTCTTGCGACCCGAGTTTTGCACCTCGTTCCACGAGCATCGTCATCATTTCCAGAGCTCGTTGAGTGTCCGGGTAAGTTGTGGCAACCATGAGAGCAGTCGCTCGATCTCCGTTACGATCGAAGTTTTAAGTGGCACGACGTTGACGCTGGAGGGAAAAGCGCTTTGGTACTGGCTAGTGGAAGAGGCAATACCGCCGTGAC
>JAABLK010000848.1:0-15554 GCA_012295415.1 Phytophthora chlamydospora | reverse complement strand
CTCCGTTAGTCGGTGTCTGGGCGCAGTGCGTGTGAGTTTGGATCCCTAGAAATTCTAGCGGATCTGCTCCACCACACATGCGTATTGTGCACGAAACCAACAAGCAGTTCATTCTGGTCAAGAAGACAACTGCGTGGATGGAAACCGTCGAGTGGACTGTCAAGGATCTGTGCGCGCCGTTCGATGACACAAACGCAGTGACAAAGGGTTGTATCGAGAGAGGTTGCATGCTGCGAAGGTAACGGACACTAACTTATTTGGTTGTCTGCTACTGTACACTCGGAATACAAAGACTACATCGAGACTCTCAATCTTGGAGTGAACAAGTTTGAAAACGAAGTGGAAGGCTACAAGTTACTCGACTTTCGCGAGAATATTTGGCTCCACTCCACGTCAATCGTGATGGAGCTGCTTACTTTGAGAGATCAATACTCGCGCGTGGGTATCGTCGATCCTAGCTACCATGATTTTGCCGGGATGACGCAGAAATGGAGTGCTGCCAAGGGCCTGGGGGCTGCGAATCCCAAGTATGAACGTGTACTTGGCATCTTCAACGTAGGCAGTCACTGGGTTGCGTTCATGATCACCACGAATACCAAGATATGTCACATGTTCGATCCGCTACAGTCTGAGCGAAACTACGCCTCCATTGAAAGGGGTGTACGCAAGGTGATGGAGCCCGTGCTAGACCTGGAAGGCAAGCTCGACTACAAGAAGATTGACTGGTGCAAGCAGCAGGACGGGAGTTCGTGTGGCATTTGGTGCATTGCGGTGCTGAAAATGTTGCTTGCGGGGGTTTCGTGGAACGACAAAATCTAAGGTTGCAGCCGTACCTGCGTATGCGCTACTTGTACAAGGTGATTAGCCTGCTGGTGAAGCCTGCAACTTGCGAGTAGTGGTAATAAGTGGTGACGGCGACTGCTTACCTGAATTTCGTTTTGCATCTTGAGTTGTCAATGTTTGGTGTTCATACCGAAAATAGTACCGAAACTTCAAACTACGTCTTGTCACGAAAAACACCGGCAGTTCCCAAATATAGAATTGTCCTGGAAAGATAGAGACACAGTGGTGTGCCAATTTCACACCAACCATATGTTATTTTATATTTCCCCTATACACACGTAATATATCCACCAGCTGTTATCACGCCATCAGCAAATTATCGTAGCACGTCAATTGATGGCCATCTACTTTCGGTGGTAGCAGCATCGTCCGAATCCCCCCCCCCCCTCTGATTTAGAATACCATAACCTCGCGACCGGTTCAACCCCCTCGCCTCCTCCTGATGGTAGCACGGGTGACCGGCCTTCTCGGGCGCAGGACGCATTTTTCCCTAGCGACGGCGAACCTAACGAAGAACCGAACCCCCGCCCTCGCGCAACTGTCAAGGTGGATATTAAAAGTCTCAAGATCGCACCGTTCTCAGGGGAAGTGCCTCCCGGATCGCTGGATGCAGGCGCTCGCGAATGGTGGACGCAGTTCCAGTTCGATCTCTCAGATGCGCAAGTGCTAAACAACGTCCAGTGGTCGTCAGACCAACGCCTCAGTGCCTTTGCTCACAGTCTGGTCTGTCGTGCTGCACAGTGGTTCACTGATATCCGGCGCTTGCACGACAACCTCACTGTTGAATCGTGGGGCCAGCTCTTGATCGAACAGTACCGAACCCGTGTCCCAGAACAAACCCAGCGTGAACGCCTGATGACCGAGCCCAAAATCCGCTCTGAAACCTACCAAGACTATGCACAGCGCCTGCTCGCCATTGCTGCGGGACTGCCTGATGGCCTCGACAGCGACGTCAACGTCCGTTCCGCGTTGCAAACGGTTATGGCCAAAGCATACGGCAAGTACACGGACAAGCTACGTAGTTTCGATCTCCGTCTCCCTGGATCGATGCTCGCCAAGCACAAGCTGCCGTTGGTCGTGCAACATCTCGCCACGATGGCCTACCGCGACGGCAACTTGCCCACGCGAGCTCCACGGTCAGAACCATCCTCGAAGAAACTCAAGCTGGACTCTGGTCATGCCTCCGGCAACAGTGGGGCTGCAGTGATAGCTACTGTGGAACGGAAGCACCGGCCGTGGGGCAGCGGACATCGCGGTCGCGGTGGCGGTCGTGGTGGTGGTCGTGGTAGTGGGCGCAGTGGGGGCAGCGGTGCTCACAGCGCTAGTCCCTCAAACTCGGCCGCAGCATCGACTATCAAGTACGAGTCTAGCACTGCGTGGCATACTTCCCCATCGATCCGATGCTACAACTGTAATGACTTCGGTCACATATCGACTGCGTGCCCCGAGCCCAAGCTTGGTCGCCAGCCGCGCCCGGCTACAATTTCAGGTGATGTCCTGGTTGCTCTCGACGATCACAGTGCGTGAAGCTACGGCGTCGGATGGAACAGAATCCTTTTGGACTCGGGGGCAGCTTTCCACCTGACCGGGCCACGCTCACCGGCTCAAGAACCGACGACCGACGACGTCCGCAGTCCGTATCATGGTCGCCAATGACCATCCCCTCGACCTTCACGAACTCGGTGAGCTCGACATGGAGACGATGGTCAAGCACCGCCACAAAGTGTCCGTCCACACGGTTCGGCTTCGCAACGTTTTCTATGTGCCCGACCTGCCGGCCACGCTCCTTTCGCTCAGCCAACTCCACCGAGATGGCCAGTACTGTGTCTACGACACCAACTGCAACTCCTGGTATGTCACGCGAGGGAAGCACCGGCTTCCGATCTTTCAGGCTGTGCCTCAAAATGGAGTCTACGAGGTGATCACGCCGAATATGGAGTACAAGCGTGCAGCACCAGTCGTATTTGCCGCCGCGACAAAGCGGGCCGACTCGCTTACATCGTTGCACCGCCGGCTCGGCCACCTCAACTATGAGATGTGTCGACAGCTGCACAACAGCCCGGTCGTACTGGGAGTTGACTTTGTCGACGAGCTCTCTCCGCCCATGTGTCGGTCCTGTTCTCTCGCTAAAGCTACAGCAGCCACTGCACCGCGGCATCGCAGCAGTCCCGACTAAACTGCCGATGGTGTATATCATGTCGACATCAGCGGACCGGTCGCTCCCTCTTGCCACCGCAGCCAGTACTTCATGGTTGCGATGTGGCGAGACTACGTTCAAGTCTACGGTCTCAAGTCCAAGGACCAGGCCAAGGATCGTACTCGACGGTTTCTGAAGTTCATTGAGCGCCAAGCGAAGGCGCCAGGATCATCGGTGGAGGTTGTGGAGCGCATTCGGACAATCCGCACCGACGGCGGAACCGAGTTCCTCAACAACGACTTCCGCGAGCTCGTGGCCGACGCCGGTATTCGCCACCAGCACACAGCAGCTTACACGAGCAGCAAAAACGGTGTAGCGGAACGTGCAATCCGCACGGTGACGGAAATGGCAGCGGCCATGCTACTCGACTCGCAGCTGCTTCATTACCTGTGGGAAGACGCGCTCATTCACGCAGCTTTCATCCGAAACCGAGTTCCGTGCCGCGGTGCGCATGAAATGCCACACGAGGGGATGTTCGGAAAGAGCCGTCGCTCGCCGGAATTCCGATCTTCGGCCAATCGATGGTGGTCCGCACACCAGATCCCGTCCGCCGGAAACGATTTCGGTTCGATGGGCGTGGCGTCATTAGCGGGTTCATCGGCTACGACGAACACATCAAACCCTGCAAGATCTACGTCCCAGAGCACAGCCGGCCGCTAATAGAGACGACCGACGTTGTTGCGCTGGACACGATGCTTTTTGATGAAGTAGTAAGTGTCTTTGGTAATCAAACGGGCGCGCTTTTTTATGTGACGTTAAATTTTGGCAATTTTTAACGAGCAATTTCCAGAATCTAGTACTTATGCACTCTTTTCTCCCAAATCACCAGAGTAATTCACCTTGGTCACAAGTTTCACAGTACATTTGAAACAGTTGGCGGTGATCCGGATCACTGCAAAACGTTTTCGGTTTTCTCAAATTATTTATTTTTGCTGTAGTGCTTGACTCTGATCTGGATTGTGAACGAGTGTGGGTAAGATACCCTATCTTCGGAGTGGGCGACATCCGTGCTCGACAATGCAGCGCCAAAGGACAGAGAGCCAAACAGAACAAACTGGCCAAAAAGTGGTGTTTCTCTCTGCGAAGTATTTCTCCATCCTGCCACAATTTCTTGGCTATTATCCGAACGTGCCTGGTGCCATCGTTCGCGCTGGTGACGACGATGTCTCTCAATTGCCCAAACCGACACGATGACAGGACCGAAAATAAAGTAGGGCGACCCAGGTCGAAGAAGCCTCAACTCCTTCCCAAGCAGCTATTCATTCTCCTATTCTTCAGCAAAACGACCAACCTAACCTTTTTACCGGTATGATTTTCGAGAACAGATCACCGGTGGTGATCCGGAGATTCATTTGGTCCGAGTCCGTCCAGCGCTAGCAAATAAGTACGCTGTTAAGTACGCATCACACGGAGATCGGCATCCCAAGCTTGGTGCTGTCGCTGTCGATCTTGCTGCTCCTCACCGCGTCGCCGCCTGTGTCGGCAGTTGGCTCAGTCTTGCCCGTCTCGGACGAGTCGGCGCCGGTCGCTTCCTTCCAGCTCGTGACTGAAGAAGTGCCATTTTCGCTCTGCGTCTACTTCGGTTGCTGCTTCCAGACGGCAGCGCTCCACCAAACCTGGTTGGCGTCCAGCGCTAGTACGTTTCGATCCTGAGTGAGCTTCAGCAGCTGATAATGTGCCTGAGCGTGTGCTTGCTGTCGGCGTCACTCTTCCAGCTCAGTTAAACATTCATGGATTATCCGAGTGGCCATGATTCCTCCGTGGAGAGGGATCGTAGTTGGGTCCCAGCCAGAGGCATTCATCGCCGCGTTATTGGCCTACAAATACGACGTAGATGAATTTATGCAAAGAGTTGGGTTCACAACCAGATCCAATAATGGGTTAACGTGGGAACCATCCCCCGGCGACTGAAAATCGACTTCGAACTCGAGACTATTGACTTCATTCGGCTGTACCAGCTCAAGTATTTGAGAGAAAACAGTACATAAGTACTGGATTCTGGAAATTGCTCAAATTTTAAAAAATTCTCATAAAATAGCCCGCCCTTTATGATTTCGTCATCGCCTCGGCCATTTTCGGCCAGCCATTCGGTCGACATGCGAGCGCGGCGCCGCGTGTGACGACCCTGCTGCAGGAATTGGCCGGGTTCTGGAGTACCCCGGCAAGATGCGCGTGCGCTACGGCGCCTCCCCTTACAACGTTTTGGCGGCCGCGGCGGGGGCACCCGCAAGGAGCGGCTACTGCGCTCCAAGCTGAAGAAGAAGATGCAGGACGAGAAGAGCTCGTCTCTCAACGGCGCGGGCGCCAGCACGTTCGAGGACATTCTGCAGATGTCGGACCTGTCGGAGCAGTCGCTGCTGGTGGATCTGCGGCGCCGCTACGAGCACGAGCTCATCTACACGTACAATCTGTTCGATTTAGTATCGAAGACCGAGACATTAATGACGTTGAAGGTCAACATGAGACTGGGCGTGTGCGAGTAAAGCGCTACTGCGCACTGAAATATGGTCAAACCGAGGAGCCCGGGTCTCTCTGCATGTGAAGCACGACTGAAGCGCGCTTAAAGACTGTCGAAGCTTTAGTGCTCTAGAACTAACGGTCTCGAAATCGCAATCTTTCCTTCTCTTTCACAAGTGGTGGTTTCAGGTTGTACGGGTCGCGTGCAGAGTCCAAGAAGGTACTGAGCCCAAATCACATGGACGTTTCGCTGCACCAGGTGGTCCAAGATGACAGAGCCAGGCAAATACACAAGTGAGGGAATTCCGAAGAATTGGGACGGGAAGGACCGGCAGCAGTTGAAATGGGCGATGCAGATCGTCTTGAGGAAGAAAAAGCTTCTGGAAATTGTTAACGGATATGTCGTGAGATCGGGGTAACCAGTAATGAAGCTGAGGAAGGGTTCGATGACAAGCAGTTGACCGCTATGTAGCGCATTGGGATGTCGTTGCCAGGGGATATCTCCCATCAAGTTCGGGACAAGGACACTGGAACTGCTATGTGGGAGGCACTGTATGTCATCAACGAGAGCTGAGCTAATAAGACGATCATGGCTCATCGAGCAGAGAGCACTAGGCACGAGCTGGAGATGCTGAAGCTGACTCATGGTGGAGAGTGAACCAGCATATGAGCAAGATGCTCAACTTGCGCGCCGAGTTTCTTTCGCTGAACTACCAGTTCGACGACATCACCACGGTGGAACTTTTGCTGAACAGCTTGCCGCACCAGTACGAGTTCGAGAGTCTGAAAAGCGGAGTACGCTATAGCTCTGCGGACACTTGGTCACGCCGGAGGGCGTTCAGGAGCTCATCTGAGTCGCCGATTCTCGCCAAAAGGCCTACAACGCAAGGGGCGGAGCCGCTCAGCGAGGTAAAATGGTGGAAATGGTGGAGGCAACAAACCAAAGGGTGGTGTGGCTAATGAAAAGCAGCCCGGGAGTAAGTCGACCAACCCGCAGAAGAAGAAGCTGAAAAAGTGCTTTATCTTGAGAGCACAGATTACCTTCGTGCTGTTTGTCCTGATCGACCGACACCTGCAAGAGGTGCAAAGTCAAAAGAAAGTGAGGAAAAGCGCAAATCTCGGGGAGATGTGACCATTCTTCAGGATGACAGCGCGTCAAGTACCTCGGAACGTACCGATGAAGACGTGAAGGCTGTGCCGGCTGGACTAAATGCCATGGCGATTGATGCTGGGATTGAGACTGCGGTTAGTGATCTGTTTCCCAGTGATGAAGGTGCAGATGCTGTTGTGGAAGGAGAAGAACTTCGAACTTGCCGCTGACGCGGATGGCGGTTGGTGGTACTTCGACACCGCAGCAAACGTGCATGTAACCGGAAATCGAGCCTACTATTCTTCCTTCTTGGAGGACGTTTCCCAAACGCAGAGTGTTCATGGAGTGACGCCGGCACTTGCTACTCGGATTGCTGGAGTTGGTACCGTTGCTTTGTGACAGAAGTGAATGAAGAACCGCCTGAACGATGGGTTTTACGTGCCGGGAGCTGAGTATGGCTTGTTCTCACCTGATCTCGCTGCTGAGCAAGGCTTTAAGTTCAACTGTGACCGTGAAACCATGACCTTCTTCATCACAGACCAAGATCAAACTGTGATCGTGGCTGCACCACATGATGAAATGTGAAGATTTCACGTGACGCACCCATCCAACGCAGACAATGTCATTCCTCGGGACCATTTTCTGGCGAATTTAACAGCAGTTGAGGGTGTTGCGACGCTTGAGAGTTGGCACGAGCGCTTTGCTCATACCTGTCCGCAATATTTAAAGACAATAGCCGATAAAGGACTTGTGCGTGACATGATGTTGACTCGTCGGCAACTGGAATCCTGTGATGCATGCCATATTGGCAAGCAGAAGCAGAAGCCGCATCGGAAGAAATTGGATCCGAAGCTGAAGAAGCCAAACCAGGTGGTGTATGCCGACCTGCTCATCCCGAGTAAAGACAATGGAACTCGTTATCAAGCAGTTCTTGTGGATAGGTTTTCTCGTTTCGTGACGATTCACTTGCTAACAAGCAATGATAGCTCTGTCGTGAACAAGCACGTGGTGGAATATATATGATGTGGGCCGAGCGGCAAGCTGGCCGAAGCCGCAACGGGATCGAAAGGATCGTGTTCAACGTGCAACAAGTTTTCACAGACAAGGGTGGAGATTTCGTGAATGACGAGATGATGAACTGGTACGCTGCTCATGGCATTGAGCACGTTCTAGTTGGCCCGAAGAGCTCGCAATTAAATATCTGTGAGCGCACTCCTCAGAGCTTAGTTGGAATGATGAAATAGATGATGCACCAGGCCGGGGCTACCACCAAGCTTTTGGCCCGAGGCTCTGAAGAATGCGGTGTACATCAATAACAGACAAGGGTACGGAAGGCATCCCGTACGATATGATGTTAGGAGTGAAACCTGACGTTCACCATATCCGGAAGTTTGGAGCACTGGCTTACGTGCATGTTCCAGTTACTCCCAGACGGCGAAAGCACCATGATAACGTCATGCTGGGCTACGTTCTAGGCTACGCTGAAGATGTGGTGGGGTGTAATATATTCTTCCCCGATGAGTGCACAGCCAAGTTCGTGCCCGACTTGCGGGTGGCGATGTGATGTACCGTGATCGGGACGAAGTGCTTCCAGAAGATATTGACCTGGAGTCGCCGCACTTGAAACCAACCAAAGCGGTAAGACGTGACAGTATGTGTGAGGATGGAAGCTCTGAAAGGATCGATACGTTGGAGTTAAGTAACAACCAGTCAGAGGTGAACCAGATCGAAGACACCGTAGCCGCTTCTGTACTTGACGAGACCATGAACCTGTGACTTTGACTCAGCTACAGCTTCGAATGGCGACCGCAGTGAAATGATCGCTGATATTGGCGGTGTGACTGTCGCAGTGCCAATCCGAGCAAAGGCTCGATGACGTTCTGCACGCTTGACTTTACAACCTCGAGGTTCTTCTTGTGTTGGAGCGGGTCGAACAAGTAGCATAGCTTCTTGCACTTGTCCAGCAAGTACGCGGTACAGTGGTGGTCGAGGCAAATAATCGCAATGATGCGCTCGTTGGAATGATCCAACGCTCCGACCCCCCCCCCCCCTGTGGTCTTCTTCTTCGCTGTCAGCCCTGCGAGGTCGTGGTAGCTTGGATTGATGACGCCGACGCCCGGGTACATCTGCTTCATAGCAAGCATCGCCGAGATAATGGACGAACTGTGCAGCCACAGGTTTTCACGGAAGTCTACCAACGAGTACCCGTGAAGACACTCTGGTCCTAATCGTACTTCTCCTAGCCGCATTCCCTTCACAGCTTCCTTGTATGCTTGCTGCAGTGAAACGAACAAATAGGCGAAGTTAGGTCGAGTCTTCATCATTTGAGTATGTAGTAGTTACCTTTGTGCAGTCGCTGCAGTCTGTAAATGGCGGCAAAACATTTTTAACCTGCCACTCAAGTCCGTCAATCCAGTCCAGCGTAAACAGCGCCAAACGGAACCGGTTGCGTGCTTCAAGTACACTGGTCATTGCCTCCAGCTGATCGAACGTTGCAGACCCGTACTCGGGCCAGTGTGCCAGTAGGTTGAGATTCCCTGTGCTTTCGATTGCCCCGATCGCCTCACGGATCTTATCCAGCTGCAGAATGTGAGTTATCTTCGGCGCTCGCTGGCCGACATTGTACGAACGCACACAGAGAGCCCCGCTGACTTCCACATCTTCCAGCGCTAGGGCATCCACCATTCCCTTCGCCATATCCATGCTGTAAGCATCATCTAGTAGTGCAGCGACGTCATCCAAACGGGCTTTGCGTGACTTCTTGCCATCTCGTATCTTCACTGCCAGGTCACGTGCCTCTTGAAGCTCCTTTCCACCTGCAAGCCGTCGCTTCTCACGCTTCGACAGTCCTCTGACCCGAGGGGGAGGAGCAAACGTAATTGGCGCCGCCTTTGATCCTTCTTGTGCCCGTTTCTGTGTAAGTCCGGTGCGATCCGGTGTTGGTCCGGTGGCACTTGAAGTCGGAGTTGACACTCGTGTCGTGGTTGAAGCATC
The DNA here is from genome assembly GCA_012295415.1 of Phytophthora chlamydospora. Lineage (NCBI taxonomy): Eukaryota > Oomycota > Peronosporomycetes > Peronosporales > Peronosporaceae > Phytophthora > Phytophthora chlamydospora. The sequence goes on along the minus strand of JAABLK010000848.1, from coordinate 5,973 downwards.
TGCTGCAATTGGAGATGAAACCTGCTCCGCTTGAACGTCAACGCTGGTATCCTCACTTCGATTTTGTTCTGGAGGAGGATGTTTCTCCTCCGAATCACGTCCTTCTTCCTCAGCTGTCGGTTTTGCTGTGGGCGAAGTTGCGAAGGTAATCTGCGTGAGTTCTGTAGAGCTTGCTGACGATACTTGAGATAGCTGCGCCAAACCGTTACTCACTGGCGTGTTCACCACGAACTTGGCCACGTCGCCATCATGCAGCGCGTCGTAGAAGGCTTGTAGCCAATCTAGAGCGGCACGGTACGTCGGTGTAGTCTGTAGTGCCATTCGGTCAACGATCTTCTCCGCCAGCGCTTTTGTCTGGATATACTTGTCCGTCGAAGACACAGCAGGCTCCTCTCGAATCGCAGCGCAGCTAGTCGTGAAACATCCGCCGGAACCAAACTTCGCCTTCGTCGATGTTATTTTGTGGCGCGTGCACAATCCAGCGGGTCGAAAATGTCCGAAGTGGTGGAATCACGGTCTCGTAGTTGCACTTGAAGCGAAAATGCATGACGTGCCGGCAAGGCAAGAGGCATGTCTGCATGAAGATGCAGTCACAGGAGAACGTCTACAGCACAGAAGACGTATTCACGAGAATTTACATTAGTTAGTATACCGGAACCATACCGGATAAGCACCACAACTGCACAAAATCTCTCTCTGCTGCACTCGTACCGAGGTATTCACCACGTAGACGCTTCCTGTGCCCGGTTGTGTCAGCATCGCATTGCCAGGTACGCTGAGATCGACCTCATAATCTGCTGTGGTACCCACTGCAAACGCATGCTGCTCAGCCACCATCTTGAACGCGAACTCGCTGATCTGAATCCCGAGTGCGGCAAGCTCCGGATCTTCGCCGAGGTCCGGACGACTGCCAACCTCGTGGTACTGGGCAACGTACTCGTCTTCAGCAATTCTCAGCGCCGAAATCGTCTCGTCCAGCGTAAAATGCGCCTCCACCACTTGCTTGATCTTTCCCCACTTGCACTCGAGCCGGTTGTTTGTGTTGTTCCCCAAGTGAGCGATCTTCCCCCTCTTGTACGAGACCCATTCGTCTTGATTGTCGTCCCAGTTGGTTACAAAGAACTGATACATCGGATCTTCTTCGTCGCCGCCCAGTGTCTCCAACAGCGCGTCCTTCGCGTCTTGGTATTCTTCGGAACTTCTCACGTAGACGAGAGACTTTACGATCCCCTTCACCTGCTTCTTGTGTGTGGGTGCTAAGCGGGTGGCCTGCTTCTTCAGCCAGGTAATCACGTGCCATTGACAGAGTAGCTGGCGGGCCTCAGGGAAATATTCGTGAAGAACTGTCTTTTCGTGCATTGCCTTGTCGGTGACGATCACCCGAACATTCGCTCACGCCGGGTTATGCTTCCTGAAACACTTGACAGCTAGGCGCAGGTTATCCTTTTCCTCGCTCTGAATCAAGCAATGGAACACATACTGACCCTAAAGGGACATATTGTCAGGCAAACTGCTACAGCCCAGCACATACCTTGTCAAAACTGCTACAGCCCAGCACATACCTTGCCAAACACGTCATGCACCGCAAAACCGAAGAGCTTGTACCGATTGGCATTTGTGTCGTGCGTTGCATCAACGAGCACAACCTCAGGAAACGCACGAAACAACCGCTTCATGCGTGCACTCTGGAAAGCAATCACGCGCGCCACTTTGGAATAAGAATCCACCATCATCTCCGCCACGTTTCCCTTACTCTCCGCACAGAACTCAGCCAAGATAGCAAGAGCACGCTCCGCATCCGTCTGGCCAGCCTGTTGCTGTTGTTTGAATCGCTGGATCATGTTGTGAACGTCACGGAGTGTGACAAGTTTACCTACGATAGACACCAAAGCAAATACACGGCATGTATAAGTACCAAATTTGAACAGAACATTCACCGGAAATGCACAGAACGTACCTGACTGCTCGCGCAGATACGACAAAATGCCTTTGGCGTGCGCACCCGCCTTGTACATCTTGGCGACATCAGCCGTAAGGGCATCATCGGTGATTGTGCGGTTCTCAGCGTAGTTGAACCACTGGTGCTTCGTGACAGGGTGGTTGTGCTGGCCAGAAGCCTTCAACGCGATGTACCAACCCGAGTACCCGGACACCACGCGAGCGTTGGTCTTGGCAGAGCACTTGGTTGTCCGGGACTTGCGATGCTTCCGTGTTCCAGATCCTCGCGCTTTTTGAGTGCGTCCATGTGTACACCGAAGGGTCTTGCAGTACTTCTGCCACTCGCCAGGAATGTATCGCGTCCCCTTGCGCTACTCCACACCCTCCAAGGTGTCTCCACTAGTCTTGGCTTCACGGGCGATAGCAGTGCGCATCTGCTTGTTCCGACTGGCAACTGACGTGCTTGTCCGACTTGAGAAGTTTTGGAACGTTGCAGCCTGGAACTCTTCAAAAGCGCGATGAAAGTCCTCCCATGAGTCCCACCGGCACGAGAAGCCTTCCAGGAAAGCGCCATCTTCATCACGATCATCATCATGCGGCGACGTCGTCGTCTCCGTCCGCGCCGATTTTCTGGCACCCTTCCGGTTGTCTTTCCGGTATCGCTTCTGTGATGCACCGGACACAGGTGCATCGTCGCTGCTGCTTCTTGACTCCTCACTCTCTGTGTCTTCGACGATATATGCGGCGTCCTTTGCGTCTTCATGATCCAAATCGGCTTCCTCGTCGCTGTCGTCAACTTCAGCTTCTTCTGAAGAGCTCCCACCGGCGTGCACTGTCGGAGCGGCACCGGCACCTTCGTCCTCGTAATCCGAGTCGCTGTCCGACGGCTCCCCCTCCTCGTCCTGTGCGTCCAGCTGTGCCATCACTTCACCTAACGCCGCATCTTCCTCCGCGCGAAGCTTCGCGTCTGACGCACGGGTCCGCATCGTACGTCCCAGTGTCTCCAAGTGCGCGTCGGCGGCTTCCTTCCGTGCGATTGCGAGGCGCTCTGCACGCAACGCGTCGAACGCAGCGGGATTAACGGGAGTGAACGCTTTCTTGAAGTCCCACTTAATGGCGTCCACGCGCTGTTGCCGACGGGGCGATGATGGCAGCGCGGCGTGCCTTGTTCTCCGCGCGACGTTTCTCGTCTCCTTCTCGTTCAGCGATAAGCCTCTCTCGTTCAGCGATAAGCCTCTCTGCGTTGGGGATGGTCGACTGGAGAAGAAGCCTCGGCGGCACGGACTTCTTCCTGCTACTTGGAAACTCCGGCAGATCTGACTGGTTGACAAATGATCAGCATCAGGCAGTTAGTGAAGCCCACACACAGAGAGAGAGAGAGGGGGGGGGGTCACGTACCATCACGTCCAGTCCCAGGCGGTCAACGGACCCCTGCAAGCCTCGCAGCAATTCCCGCCTTCTTCGCAGGGGGGGGGGGCGAACGACGAATGCCACTCGTTTCCAGATTTTCAATTTTTCAAACTCATGTGCACCACACCACAGACAAGCGATAGCTTTCACCGCTCCTGGAATTTATCCGTCGTCCGGTTAAAGGCGACAGCTGCTACGCCGGCTCTTTGAGCGCACCGGAGGCAGACAAAATAATAACCGGAAAAAAAACATGACCGTCCGGTCTCAGCAGCGTGCTCCCATGAAAGGCACCAGCGGTATGTCAACATTCGAAGAGATGGAATGCAGTTGAAAAAGACTTTCCTATGCTAAGAACGTTTGTTGGCGAACTCTCAACAACGTTTCGAGGAACTTCCACTGTGGAGAGTGATATCTCGCAGTTGAAGTAGGATAAACCACCATCGAAAAGGAGGTTGACAAACTTCTCGCTGGAAGGAGCACTACATACGCAGCAGTTCAAGGAGCTCGGGCAGATTCAGACCCAAGATAAAGATCCCCGTGAATCCCACGCATGCAATTAAGCATCTGCAATCACTTTATATGCTCTTGAATACATACTTCCCTTGACGCTTTGTATGCTGCCCTGTACGATTCCATCAGAAAGCCCTGTACGAGCTATTTTCGGCTTAAATCGGCAGGTGCCCAATCTGTACATGCCTGGGAATCGTGGCTACGCAAGTGATGATCATGTTTCAGTGGATCCAAACGCTGAAGAGGATAATGATCTGATGGAATCTCTGCGCAGTGAGTTTGCAGTTAATGCATTCCCGTGAGCCTGATGCTCAACGAAGTTTGACGTCAGTGGCTACTTCTCTTGCTTCGTGTGATGGCAGTGAGTCTGTCGCAGCTGCCTGTGGGTCTGTTGCTGGGGAGCAAGATCTCGATGATAAAGATGAACGCGACGTTGAAGTCGATGATCTTGAGGATGATGATGTAGTGACTGTGGCGAGTGTGTTCGCTGCTTCGGATGATGGTGGCCGAAGTGAGATTGAGAGCTTGCTAAGTGCCACAGAAATTGTTGATGCGAGTGCATTGATGCCTCCACGACAAACTGGAAAACGTTCGCATCGTGATGAAACTCGATCGGATCAAGCTCGTGTCGAGCGTGATGCAGCAAAGCCAGAACCGAAGCGAAAGCGCCCCGGTCTGCGTGAAAGTTCTGAGCGTCGTCGACCTAGCTACTTGACTGACTATGTGATGAATGCAGTCCAGAGTTGTTCTCGTGTTCTTGACAAGAATGGACGGCCCATCCGAGCAAGTGCTGTGAAAATCCCTCGCAACCACCGCGAGGCAATGCGATCCAAGTACACAGACTTCTTGCGGATGGCTGAACTTGAAGAGATGGCTGCTGTGAAGGCGAAAGACGTTATCCAAGAGATTGATCGCAGTGAGATGCCAGAGAACTACAAACCCATTCGCACTGGGCGGGTCTATGCTGTGAAGTCAGACCACCAAGGGTATGTCATCCGCTTCAAGGCTAGGATTGTGGCATTTGGCAAGCATCAGCGCCCAGGTATTGACTTTCGTGAAACTTTCTCCCCTGTTACGTGGATGTCATTGTTCCAGATGCTGGTTGCGCTTGCTGCTGCCGTGGGGATCGCCTTGTATGGGGTAGATGTTAGCACTGCTTACTTGAATGCAGTGCTCAAGATTAGGCAGTACCTGCATTCGATCGATGGCTTTCCTTGTGAGATCGACGGGCAGATATACATAGTTTTGAAAGCTGTGTATGGGCTGAGGCAATAAGGTCGCGAGTGGACGGCAGAGCGGATCACAATTAGGCAGAGAAAGTATGCTCGTGAGATCTGGGAGCGATTTGGCTTCGAGAATGCACACTCGGTTGACAATCCCATGGAGGTAAATGCAAGACTTGTGCCCCTCGCTGATGGCGAAGAAAGTGACACTAGTTTCCCGTATCGAGAAGCGATTGGCATGCTAATGTATCTTGCGACTAGTACACGTCCAGATCTTGCCTTTGCACTTGAACAGCTGAGTCGGCTCGTTACCAAACCATCGAGCAAGCACATTGGAGTTGGGAATCGAGTACGGCGCTATCTTGCAGGGACGCTTGACAGTGGTGTCACGTATGAGCGGCAGCATCATGTAGCCCGGACGGTGGTGTTGGAAGGCTGTTGTGATAGCGACTGGGTGAATGATCCCGAGACACGGAAGCGTACGACTGGCTTCGTGTTCACGCTATCAGGCGGTGCTATCTCGTGGATGTCGAGGCGCCAATCAATTGTGGCTCTATCTACAGCTGAGACAGAATATGTGGCCGCTTGTGAAGCCACAATGGAGGCAGTTTCTGAAAGCAACAGCTTGCAAGAAATTATCCCGCACCGTGCAGTGCAACTACTCATTGGAATCGACAATCAAGCTGCGCACACTATGGCTACCAATCCGACGTACAGTCGCCGCACGCGCTACATTGAGCTGCGGTGGCACTACGTGAGAGAGCAAGTGGAGGAAGGTGCAGCTGAGTTGCACAAGGTGAGGGGGGCGTGAATTCCGCTGACACGTTCACGAAGCCGCTGGACAAGCGTCGTCTGCTCACCCCGTTGAACCTAGTGGGCGTCGGAGACACAA
>JAABLK010000847.1:0-15558 GCA_012295415.1 Phytophthora chlamydospora | reverse complement strand
GTGGGAGGCAACACCTGGAGCCTCAACTGTGCCACGCTCACGACAATCGAGTCAGGCGTGGTTGCCGCTGAATAGCATCTCGGCTCGACGACCTGCTACCAACGACGATCCAATTCGTATGAGTCTCCATCTCTTCCACGGAGCTGAGAGTTTCCGCAGTCACTGACTCAGCCGAAGTCAGTCCAGCGCGGAAGGTATAAGCGCAGAGATAAAAAGCAACAAGTCGCTGGAAGACTTTCGGTGTGGTCAAGGAAGAAAGGAAACGAGTCACGAACTCCTAGTTTGCAATGCTGCTCAAGCTTGAAGCTGATCTCTCTAACCAAACCCACCGCTCCACGGCATGTTAGCTAACAATAAATGACACGTTATGCTCTCGCTACGGGATTAATACGCTAGAGCTCTTGCGAAGCAGTCGTTCTCCGCGAGCGCTAGCCAGCCAGGCGCCCACGTCGGCAGCACTCGGACGTAGCTTGGGGTCGCGCGATACGCAGGCTGCGATGAGATGCGTAATAGGCAACGGACAGTCCGGCGATAGCTGAGGCCGAAGGCCGTCGTTGATGATGCGTCGCATCAACCGCAGCGGGTGCTGCACCAGTCGCTCGGAGAGTGAAGCGGGGTCATGATACGGTAACGTACACGTGTCCAGCTCGCTGAGTAGCACGCCCAGCGAGTAGATATCGACTTTTTCCGTGTACTCTTCACCCAGCAGCAGCTCGGGCGCCGTCCACGACAACGTACCAGCCGCTGCTGTCGCTGTAAGGTTGGTCTCATCGTCGTTCCCACTGCATTTCCGTCGGCTGATGCCAAAGTCGCACAGTTTGGCGTCCAAGGAATTGGATAGCAATACATTGCGTGACTTGACATCGCGGTGCAGCACCTTCGGCGTCAGCGCGTGCAGGTACGCCAATGCGCTCGTGACGGCTTGCGCAATGGCGAGCTTCTGTTTGGACCAGGTGAAATGGCTCGAGTGCAGCGAGTGCGTGGAATGAATCAACCCTCCAGTCGCAGCACCGATACCGCCGGCGAAAGAACCCGAAGACGTCGCCGCGGTGGCTGCAGCCTCGTCAACCTGCGGTAATCCTCCAGACATGGAGCTTGAGCGCCTCACGATTGTGCTACTGCTGGAGCTGATCGGCGCTGTGGTTGTGATGGTATTTGCGCGCTGGTGAGCCAAGAAATGCTGCAAGTCGCCGCCTTCCATGTACTCCTGGACCATGACTACGTGCTCGAGCGTGTTCCAGGCAATGCCGGTCAGCGTCACGATGTGCGGATGCTTCAACTGCGCCATGAGGTAGATTTCAGCCAGAAACATCTCCATCTCGGGCAATAAGCGTCGCTTTTCGGGCACCAGTTGCTTGATCGCGACTTGGGAGTTGCTGTGCAGCGCGAGCCAGACCTCCCCCGTCGTGCCCCGAGAGAGCGGCCGTAAGAGCTGAAGCTCGCCGATTGGAACGCGCAGTCTGCGGATCTTGCGATGCGATTCGAACAGGCGGAAGCTCTGGATGGCCATTTCGTTCTTCCGCGCCGTCGTCTCGTCAGCAGTAGCTTCTCCATTGCCTAGGCCTTGCGCAGGCGTCTCTGTTAGTGGGATGATCTTCGCATTCGACGCCAACGGGTCAAAGGCCGACGCTGACAACCCAATCGTCGCGTCAAAGTGCTCGAAAGCTGCAGCGTTTTGGAGCCCTTCATCGTAGCTCAGAGACGCCTCCGATCGGGCGAGCTCCGAGTCTCGAGCCCTGCTGATGGACGACCGAGGACTGTAGCCACTGTCGTCGCTGTCAAGACTAGACGACGACGAGTACGACGACGAGCGATGCGGCCGACTGGTGCCTGACGTGCGAGAGCTTCTTGAGCGGCCTTTGCCTTTGCGCTTGGGAACCAGGAACGCCTCCACTGCCCCGTTGTCGAATAGATGGCGGTTCTCCTTCATGAACAAATCCACTTCTCGGCGCGCTTCGTCGCGCAACGCCGACTTGTAGCGGTACACGGCGACCGTGCCGAAGGTCACGAAAGTGACGATGCAGAGCGGCACCAGCAGCCACGTCTTGTCCTGCTTGTGGTCGGCGGCGTACTTGGTGAGCCACGCGGCCAGCACGTCGCCTGGCTCCGGGGTGCAGAACTTGGTCTGGTTCACGAGGCTGTAGGACGCACAGGGGATGATCATCGACGGCGTGAGCGGGCACTGCGTGTAGGCCACCTCGAACTCCGTCGTATGCAGTGCGAACATGAGGTTGGGGGCGCCGTCGTCATCCGTCCAGGCATGCCGTTGCAGTGTCACTTCCGGCAGCGTGTCGGTCTCGCCGCCGTCCCCCCAGACGGAGGCGTAGGCCGGCGCCGACACGTCGTCGGACGCGTCCACCGCGCACTGCACGGCTCTGGAAAGATGCGAAGCCTTGCAATCCAGTGCCCGGTGGAAGATGGACCCGTCTGGCAGTACACAGTCGCGTAGCTGGCAGCCGGCGCGCTCGAAGGCCTTGGGAGGCACCACCAGCTCCGCCATGGAGCGACCGCAGCGCGTATACACCTTGGCCAGCGCGTGCGAGGGTGTGAGCACGTAGCCTGCATCCCATAGAAATGCACGCTGCAGTAGGCCCGGCAAATCGCTCCATGTGAGTGAATTGGTGCTTAGAGACTGCTGCATAGCGTCCGGGAGGGAAGAAGCGCTGACGTCCGAGAGCTGCGCCGTGTCGTCCAGCTCCGTGTACAGAAGGTAGTACTGCTGCGCGAAGTCGGAGTGCAATCCTGAGAACTCGAAGCCCGTCTCCACGGGCACGTCGATGGCCGCAGCGCAGGCCAGCAGCGCCGCGAACAGCGCGAGCAGCGGCAACATCCGCTCGGCAAGGTGATCACTTCGTATGGAAACTGAATTCCCGACTCTGCATTTGTTTTCTGGCCCAAAATATTGTCCCAAAAATCGAAAAACCAGGGCCAAAAAAAAACGTTCACTAAAAACTGGACCTGAAAAACCGTTCACTAAAAACCGGTTCTCTAAGGGGGTTGCAGTCTTTTCAGAACGGTACTAACCTGCAAGGCAGGAAGACCGAGCCACTCGAGTTTCGCCACGATGGTGAGGTTTCCTACGCTCTGGTCTCAATCCTTTGTTGATCTCGGAGTGTGGAGTTGTACAGCTCGCTGAGGTCCTCCCGCTGTTGGTCCCAGATATCACCTCACCGGAGGGTGCCATCACCGCTTTGGCCTGACAAGGTGCAGTTTTACAGCGGCTTAGCATCGTTGCCTTCCGCGGAGACTCCGTCGAGAACGCTCTGCTCAAGCTAGCGGCGACCAGGACAAGCGGGCCTCCGCTGCCAGTCGAACATATCGTCTGCAGCGCGCAATATTACGCCTACAAAGCTTCAACACGCCCCCTAGGTACCGCCACCACCAACGCCGTCCACACGATCGTTCCTGAGTGGTGCAGGCACCGAATGTGCAGTCAACGGCGCATTCTGGTGGCAGCGCGCGGACTTGAAGGCAGCTCGAGCACAGCAGCATTTCAATGCACGTCGAGGTGGTGTCCAGATGCGCATCAAGACGAGCGCTTTGGAAATCCGCTTTGCTCAACTCCGGGGTCCAGCTGGTGCCGATCTTGGACGGCCGCATTCCTGTCGCGTTGTGTGCAATCGTCGACTGCAAACGTCCCCAGCCGCCGCGCGAAGGACCAACCCGCGCTGTCCCAGACGCCGGACGTCCCCCAAATCTCTCGCTGGCGATCTCGCGGCGCGAGTCGCAGGCCAGCAATCATCGCGGCGGGGCCCTGCCGCAGCAAAAAAGTGTCGAGCCAGCACGATGGATCGGCAGGCTGCAGGCCGCACCGCCACCAAGCAGCCTTCCCATCCCATCGGAATGCTGCAGCGCCGGCGGCGACGACGGCAAAATTGGCGCTGGGCACGGATTGATGGCAGCAAAGCAGCGGAGCGCTGAGGCTGAGGCTGTTGCCTCTCGCGTCGCGGCAGCGAAGGCACGCCACGAACAGGTAAACAAAACAACTTGGCAAATCCTTTCCTACGAAATGCCTTCATGAAGCTGCTCGTTCGAGAGCGTCGGGAGCACCTCCAGCCTAAATACCGTGGCGGTTTAATACGCAGCAGCGTACCGGTGAGCTGGGCCAGCAATGGCCTCCCTCCGTTGGCCCTCGAGGGCTTTCGCGCCGGCCTCGCGCCACATCCCCCGTCATTTCCGATACGGTATCAGTGCTGCTTGGTGGTGCGCCATGTGGTGTGATTGCCCATACAAAGTGCGAGTCACAGAGCCCTATCCGCCCGTCAATCCAGGCCTGAGCCACCGCCTTGGGCCGCTGACGCTCCATTCCCGAAACCTCCTCGTGCAGCTCACCACTCCGCCTCAGCTCCGCCATGTCGACGACTACCAAGTCCCCCATTGCGCTGGCCGCGCAGCCCTACATCTGCGGTGGCTCGGCCGCCGTGTTCGCGGCCGTGGCCATCCACCCCATCGACCTGGTCAAGGTGCACCTGCAGCTGGCCGGCCAGACCGGCGCCAACGTGACGGGTCTGGGCGTGGCCCGCTCGGTGGTGGCCAAGGAAGGCCTCACGGGTCTGTATGCGGGTCTGTCAGCGGCCGTGGCCCGCCAGATGGTGTACGGCACGGCCCGCCTCGGCATGCACCGCGCCTTCTCCGACAAGATGAGCGCGCGTCGTGTGGCCAACGGCCAGAGCGCGTCGCTGCCGCTGGCCGTCAAGTCGGCGTCGGCCATCGTGACGGGCGGAATTGCCGCCACGCTGGGCTGCCCCATGGACGTGGCGCTCGTGCGCATGCAGGCCGACACGCTGGCCAAGGCCGGCGAGAAGCGCGGCTACAAGAACGTGTTCGACGCCATCTTCAAGATCGCCGGGTCGGAGGGAGTCCCCACTTTGTGGCGCGGCAGCATCCCGCTCGTGGCCCGTGGCGCCGCCATGAACCTCGGCATGATGGCAAGTTACGACCAGGCCAAGGAGATGATCGCGGCCCAGTACGGCCACGGCTTCGCCACCAACATGGGCGCCAGCGCCGTGTCGGGCTTCGCCTGCGCCTTCACGTCGCTGCCCTTCGACCTCGTCAAGTCTCGCCTCATGAACATGAAGGTGGACCCTACTACGGGCAAGAACCCGTACTCGGGCGTGACCGACTGCTTCAAGCAGATCATCACCAAGGAGGGTCCGTCCAAGCTCTGGCGCGGCTACTGGACGTACTACACGCGCTGCGCGCCCAACGCCATGATCGTGCTTCTGGTGGTGGAGCAGCTCAACTCGGCGTACAAGAAGGCTTTCCTCGACTAGACGGCCGATTAGATTCCTCCTGAGCCATTCAAGCCCCACCAGGATCAGCGCGACCTTCGTCGGGCGGAATGGAACGCCCAACGCCTATAGAGTTTTGTTTTGCACGGCGTGCCGTTCGTATGGAGACACAAGGACTCGTGTGCAAGTATTGGACACGGCCTCGTGATCGATCTCCGCATGCGCCGCGTGTATGAACGCATGGAGCTACTGCCCAAGCCAGCTAGCGGTTGTATCCTGGATCGCAGCGCAGCAAAGCAAGCATGAGAAGCGAATGCGCGGCTATTAAATAACATGTTAATGCATCTTCCACCCCACTCTCGAGACGTGCAGCTTGGTCGTCTGGAGGCTTCTTAGCTCGACTCCGTTGGCGAAGGTGTCGATAGCGACGGCAGCACCATCTGGATGTCTGTTTCCATGCTCTGGGGCAAGACGCTGGGACCGTAGCGCTTGAACGGTTTCCCATCGCGGCCCACGAGGAACTTGACGAAGTCGTTTTCGATGAAGGCGTTGGCGGCGGAGCTGGCCGACCCCGGCAGGCGCGTCTTGCAGAAGAGCATCGTATCGCGCGCGTTTGGGCCGTTCACGTCGCGCGTGGCCAGCACGGGGAAGCGAACTCCAAACAAGGTCCGGAATTGATCGGCCAGCTCCTCGTCGCTCGTGAACTCGGCGTCGCCGAACTGCGCGCTAGGGAACGCCAGCACCTTCAAGCCAGCCGCTTCGTACTTCATCGACAACTCGGCCAGTTCGGTAAGTTGCTCTGCACTCGTGTTGCAAGAACCGCTTGCCACGTTCACCAGGAGCCCAACATGACCACGCAGAGTGGATAGGCAAAAGGGATTGCCGCTTGCATCCGTGTCACGCAGTGAGTACAGCGAGGCTGACGAGGCTGCGAAGGAGAGGATGGAAGGGTTGGTCTCCAGGAATGCGGCGCCGGCATCCACCAGTGCCAACAGCCACTGCTCTTGCTCAGGTTTGCTCTGCAACACGAGGATCTCGATCGCGTCGCTGCTGTCCGTGCCATCACGACAACCACCAACATCTCCACAAATCTTGAGAGCATGGGATGGAGCAGCAGCAGCACTTGGCGCGTGATACTCCACGGTGGCTGAAGGGAGATCCAAGCGCACGAGCTCGCGTCGAGCCACGTCGGTCTCAAACAGTGCAAGAGCATGGTGCTTCGTCTTGTTCACCACCGCGTAGCACCGCTTCTCCTTTGACGCGAACTTGAGCAGCTTCCGCACGTGGTACCGTCCGAATCGACGCTGCACGAACCCTGCGCGAGTCGCGCCGTCGGTCACCGCCCAGACGGAGAGTGAGCCGCCGTGGCGTCCTACTTGCTTCGGACAATGCGTCGGTGAGCCTTGAGGCTGCACCGGAGAGATGACTGCACGTGGCAGCGAACTGGCCGAACTACTGTTGGTTGTGGCTGAAGCTACAACACTCGGCGTTGGGATAACTGCGGTGGCTCCTGGCGCCACGAGCTCGTAGTAGTTGTCGCTCAGCACATAGAGTTCACCAAGCTGCTCGTCCTCATCGGCCGATGCTTCCTGTACAGGCGACAAGAACCCATTCAGCACAAGTGCTTCGGCAAGCTGCTGCGCGTCCAGGAGGGTGGCGTTTGCCGCGTTGGACAGCAAGAGGTACCCCAGAATCGCCTTCAGAAGCTTGCGGCCCCGCACAAAGGCCCCCTGCCCAGCTTTGGTCAAGTGAAGCGGGTGCTGCCACCAATGCTTGCGCTGCTCGAATACTCGAGATCGCACTTTCGGTGCCAGCAAGTACGTGGCGACCATGTCGGATTGCGCCTTAAGCTCCGACGGCAGCAACTGGAAGCACTGGAGACGCCGAAACACACGCCCTTGGACTGTAGTCGTCGACGGGAGGCACGAAGCTTCGGCTTTCGACGGGGAAGCAGCAGCGGAGGCCGCCGAAGAGGGGCACACAGCAGTCACGAACGACGGCTCCCGCTCCATCAACTCCCGCTCGGCCCGCTCGGTTTCTCGAGCGCTCTCGGCGAGTTTTGTCATCGTTTGTGCAGCACTCATGTCGGCCTCAGCTGGTTGAGTTGTGAGAGTGAGAGTCTCACAAAAAAGCGAACAGGATGTGGCTGACCCCTTTCTCGCTGACCGTTGCCCTTTTACGATCACCGAAACTAGTTGAAGTTGGGACCATCACTCTGGATTGACGCTTTCCGATAATTAACGCACACAGTACGAAAAACCCCGCAATCTTGAGTTTGCCATTACAAAAAAGAACTTATAAAAAAAAGATGGGATAAGCTACGCTTCGGCGCAGCAAGAGACAGCATGCCAACGTGGAATCCTCTGGCGCCGATGGGTCAGGCGAACGAGTCTCGCCGGCATGGAACGCCTAGGGGGCCGTCACCGCCGCCGCCACGTCTTCCGACTTGACGGCTTCCTCCTTGGTTGCCACCTCCTCGGTCGTGGCAGCAGCCTCCTCCTTCTTCTCAGTCACCACCTCCTCGGTCTTGGCGTGCTCCTCCTTCTTCTCGGTTGGCTCCTCCGTCTTGGGGGCTTCGGCCTCCTCTTCCTTCGCCTCCTCCTCCGTCTTCTCCGGCTCGGGCGCCTTGGCCAGCAGCTCCTTGATGTCCTCCTCGAACGACAGCGGCAGGTCCGTCGGCGCGTAGCGCTTGAACGGCTGGCCGTTGCGGTCCACCAGGAACTTGGTGAAGTTCCACTTGATGTAGTTGCCGAACGTGCCCGGCAGCTTCGCCTTGAGGTACGTGAACACCGGACGCGCGTTCGAGCCGTTCACGTCGTGCTTCTCGAAGAACGGGAACGTCACGTTGTACTGCTTGACGAACTCCATGATCTCCTCGTGCGTGCCCGGCTCCTGGCTCTTGAACTGGTTGCACGGGAACGCCAGCACCACGAGGCCTTCCTCCTGGTACTTCTCGTACAGCTGCTGCAGCTCCGGGTAGTTGGTGGGCGTCAGGCCGCACTTGCTCGACACGTTCACCACGAGCACCACCTTGCCCTTGTAATCGGCCATGCTCACCTCCTTCTTCTCCATGTCAAAGTCCTTGAGCTCGTAGAACGACGTGGCCTCCTCGGCCGCCAGGTTGTACACCTCGCGGTACTGCACGCCGACGTTCAGCAGCGTGTTCAAAAAGGCCTCCTGAGCCTCCTTGGACACCAGGTTCAGCAGCTCGAACTTGTCGCCGTACACGAGCTTGACGCCGAACTGGAAGTGCGCGTTGTCGAACTGCACGAAGCCGTCGGCGGCCGCGTACTCGGCCACCGAGGCGCGGGCCACGTCCGACTCGAAGAAGTAGATCTTGTTGGTCTTGTCGTTCAGCACCACGTACACGTCCTTGCCCTGCGTGAAGGCCGAGAACACGCCGGCCTTGCGCTTGAGCTGCGACGCGTAGATGGCGCCGTCCGTGACGCTCCACACCGTCGTGTCCTTGGACTCCGTGATGGTCTCGGCCAGCGGCACAAACAGCTCACTGTCCGTCACGTACTCCTTGGGGGCCTCGGCCAGGTAGTTCTTGACGCGGTCCTTGTACGGCGTGATGAAGCCCACGAACACCAGCGCTTCAGCGATCTCCTTGGCCCGGAGACGGTACGGCGAGGGTTCTTCCACCTTCTTCTCCTTCTTTTCCTTCTTCTTCTCCTCCTTGGGGGCTTCTTCCTCCTTAGGAGCTTCCTCCACCTTGGCAGCCTCGGTCTCCTCCTTCGGATCTTCTTCTTCGGCCTTGGGAGCCTCTTCTTCAGCCTTGGGAGCCTCTTCTTCAGCCTTGGGAGCTTCCTCCTCGGCCTTGGGGGCCTCCTTCTCCTCCGTGACGGCCTCCTCCTTCGTCTCGGGCTCAGCGGGAGCCTCCTCCGTCTTCTCCTCCTCCTCGGGCTTGAGCCACTTCTCCAAGAAGTCCACGATCTCCTTGCCGCGCGCGCTCTGCGGCACCTTGGCCAGACCCGCGTGGTGCGGCGTGAACACCTCGGCCTTCTTCTCCGTCAGCAGCGTCTGCGCCGCCGCCGCCTGCTCGCGCAGGTCCTCGGCGAGCGCGTCGAACGCGGCCCGGCGGGCGAACACTCGGCCTTGGATGGACTCACTCATGAAGTATGAGGTTTTTCTTGTCTTCTTCTCGTCTGCGCGCTTGCTGGCAAGTTGCGGAATGAGGCAACCTATCCTTTCTTCGGTTCTCGCTTCAACGTCGCGGCTGTGTGGGCCAACCCATCATTGGCGGGAACGCAGACGGGCCATACTATTTCTCGAAGGTGTCCCGTGACCGCGGATAAACATGCCGTTTGTATGATTTGGGGAAATCTGTACGATTGTCGAAGGATTGCAGTCTCACAGGGACTTGCTCAAAAGTAGGAAAATAGCGGGAACGGGCACGGCTTGGGGATGAGACAATCCTACGTACACTTTCTGAAAAAGCGAAGCCATCTCCGGGGACGGATGTCATCCCAGCATCTGAGCACACATTTGAGCGGCGGCCACAGAGGTTTCCAGCACCGACAAGGCTCTATTGCGGGAATAACCTTCTGCTATGGATGCCTCCATTTTGGTAGAAAGTTCACGGGCGCGGGCTTGGCCCAAGTCGATGCTGCGGCCGCGCGGCGCGCTCGCGGGAAGCCGCGGGATCACCCCCTCCATTTCAGACGGTCCATCATCATGTATATACACTTTTTGCACGCGATCTTCGACTTGCCCCACGCGACATGCTCGTGCCGCGCTCCGAGCACTCCTCCAATTCCAGCTCCAGCAATGCTCGTGTAGACGGCTGCCCTGCGCTCCGCTCTCTAGCAGCGCCATTCACCCAGCTGGGGCACTCGCAGCCGCACGCTGCGCTCTCAGCGAGGCTGTTTTTCGTCCTGCGCCTCGTTGCTGCGTCTCTTTCACCGCAATTTTTGGATTGGCAGCGGTCCCGCGCCGACAACACACGGCCTTTCCGTTCGCGACTCGCCTCAGGCAAGTCGGGCTGTCTCCGCTGTTGCTGGAGGTGGCGGGCTGCGGCGAGGGAGGTGGGAAAGCAGGCGTTGCTGCCAACGGCGCGCCAAGCCGGACGAGCGCCACGCTCGACTCGACTCGAGACGTACTGTATACTGTACGTTGAAGTGCTCGGATCGAGCCAATCAGCGACCGGGGATTGAAGTCGGGTTGCGCCGCAGCTGCCACACACACAATGCGCTTTCCACAGTGGAGTTCACTCGCCCTTCAGAACGATCGAGTCGCAAGCTGGGAGTTCCAAGGCAGGCGAAGCGGCCGTCCTGACAGGTTGCCTGGGGCAGGACTCCTGCCACGCGCCCTGCTGAGCGGACACGTGCGCTCGGATGCGGTGGCCACTTCGAAAACCATCACCATCGCGGCAAAAATGGTGCGCGGGCAACTTCAACGTGCGACGGAGGAAGCGGCCTGCGAGCTGTCGCTGCTGGCTGCTCTCCATTCGGCTCTTTCTCAGCTGCGGAGCAATCTCCATGCGAGCGAGCGAAAAAGGCGCCGCGCGGAGTTGCAAGGCGAGCGGGCCGCAGGAGTGTCAATGCCGTTTTGCGGCTGGTGCAGGCGTTTCAACAGCGATGAAGCTCAATGCTCGACACCCGTGGTTGCCTGGCTGGGCCTGGAGAGGCTGCGTTGCGTGTTCTATGCCTTCTGGGTGTCTGCGTGTTGATTGCGGCAAGGCCATCGGGTCCAGCGCAAACCGAATCCTGCGTTTTCTTCACCCAGCTGACCCGCGCAACCCATTCCTGCTCCGTTGGTCTTGAGGAGAAGAGAGGAGAGCTGTGGCGGCTAGAGTGCCATTGGAGTAACTGCTGGCAGCTTCCAGGACGATTCAAGTGCTCAATTCAAGAGACTGGGAGGCGATGGAACATGCAGCGGCTGTAGCTTGAAGCACTGCAGCGAGCCTCCCTCCGGGCCAGGAAATTGAAGTGAGTCAACCGGTCACACCGTCAGACTCGAGGTTGGTATCCACTCACAAGCAAGAACGGCGTGGGTAGCAAGATAGGGCTTTCATCGCCTCTCGCTCGCTCTCTCTCCAAGCGAATGTTCACTCTAAAACTAACCGGCTGTGTTACGAGTTTTGTGTAATAATGAGCTGGCAGATCCAAGGCTGAGAGACGCTGTTCGATATGCTGATGTGAGCGCAGGGTCTGTGGAGGTCTGAACGCGTTTGAGCCTTTCTTCCTCAATGATGTTGCAGCACTGTGCCTCGCGCTTGAGTGCAGCCTCCTACGAGACGCATGCGCCAGCAACTCCGCGCGTCCTCAGATGCAGGCGTACGAGGAGAGGAACATAATTGATTGATAGCCATTAACTACAGCCCTTTGGCGATACCTTTGCTTTGCTTACATTTCGGCAGGGGCGTAAGACGGCCTTACGCTCGCGTGTGTGGAGTAGCGGTACATGTCGTCACAGCAGTTCCTGCAGATGGTGCGGATCTTCAGCTTCTTCTGATGTTGCTGGCTCAAGCTTGAGCGGCGGCGGACCATGCCGCGGCCACCACTTTGCCTCGTGTTGTTACCTACGGAGTTCATCTGCATGCCGGTCCGGGCGTTGGCGAAGCTGTCGACGGAGGCCTGGTAGCCGCACTTGCGGCACAGCGAGACCGAATGGCAGATATCGCACATGTACCGCTTGCGGAAGAGCCCGAAGCGCTTGCCGCAGTGCTGGCACGCAGTGGCCTTCTCGTCAATGGCTCCGATAGAGCGCGATATGGGCCGGAACGTGGCAGGGATGGGCGTCTGGGCCGACTCCTGGCGCAGCATCGTGTCGGTGCTGCTGTGTGCGCGCGTCAAGCCTCCTGCCGTAGCCGTCGTGCTCGTTGGAGTGGCGTCGAACGCGCTGCCGCGCTGACTAGGGTCGACCTCAATGGACGGCGACGAGCTGGACGTGGATGTCGAGGACCGTCTTGGCGTCATGGAGACGCCTTGAGCTGACGAAGAGCCTGCCACCTCCGATGTGGACTTCTTAATCCGCTTCAAGCGGTAGCTACGAGACTGCGTTCCCTGAACGCCCATGACGCTCGCGCGCATGAGGCCATAGACCGTCAAGAAGCAGGCGAAGATAAGCCCGAGCGAGCGAAGCCCCTCCGCGTTGAGAGTCCCAACTGAGCCCAGCAGAGCCGAGGACGAGCGACATACCGTCGTGCTACCGCTTTGCGCGCCATCCACCTGCGTCCAATGGTATTCGTACGCGCTCGACACGTTGTCTCTGCAGACGGCTTGGAGGCGGTAGGCGTATCTGCGCCCGGGCTGGACGTCCAGGTCCACGAGCTCGGACACGTTGTCGTCCAGCAGTGTGCTCCACTGCGGCTGGTTGTCTCTGCCTGGGTATCGCTGGAGCACGAAGCGGTCCACTGGCCATAAGGGCGTCTCAAAGCTGCGCCAGCGCAGCACAACGGCGTCGCACGCCCCAGCCGCCACCAGCAGCGGCGAGTGCGGGAACGCGGGGTCTGTCAGACAGCCAAGGAGCCACACGTTAAAAGCCTGCCATCTAAAGTTTCGCGAGTGCAGCAGCCACGTACATTTGCGGACGGTCTCCTCTCCGTCCAGCTGCAGCGGCATCTCGGCCGGGAACAGGTCGTCGGTCGTGGAGGATACATCGGCGTCAGTGTCGCCTACCGCGCAGCCGAGGTACGGACACGTCGCCTCGTACAGCGTCTTGAGCACCGGAACTGCAGTCGAAAACAAGCAGCAGTTAGAACGAGACACCTTGGCCAGGTGAGACCTTCGGAAGAGGAGGGACAAGGCACCGTACCATCGAGCGAGAAGGCTTGCACGCCGACGCGGAGGCTGAGGCTGCAGAGCGCCAGAAGCAGCAGGGAGAGGCCGTCGTGGGTCATGCGCGCGCGGGTGTCGAGGCGGAAGTGAACGAGCGGCGCTGGGTCAAAGGGAGCGGAGGCCTCGAGCTCTTCCTCGGCGAGGCGAACTCTTCCCTTCTCTAGCTCGGTGCAGACACGCATCGATTTCGCTCGCTCAATTTCGCTCACTGGATTGGCCAGAAAAGTCGAGCAGCTGCGCGGGATTGGCCAAAAAGCCGCTGAACATCTCATCAGTTGAACCTCGGCGATCGGACAACAGCCGACTTGAGCGCATCCCCCTGAGCGAAAATCAGCCGCCCCATAGTGAAACCAAGAGAAATACCGTTGCAGTAACATTGTGTGCAATGACAAACTTGGCGATTTGAGTTCGGCGTTCGGCGCGCTGAGCAAGGCGACCCAGACCACGACATCGCTGGGCGCCTCTCAAAGCCCCCACGAAGGCAGGGAAAGCCCTGCTGGCATCTGCTGGCACGTAGAGAAATAAGTCGGCGGTGTCGAGTCGACATCGGAACAAAACCAGTACAGAAGTCTTCTTCAAAAGTAAACATACCTTTCTCTTTGAATACCCGGTCGTATCCGGTTTCATCGAATTATTTTGAAGAGCTTAGTCCTGTTTGCTAATTATAATACCTCTCTTATCACTTCTGTGACCCAGTGCGCTTACTGGGGGAGACTTCTGTACTCGGTTGAGCCGGTTTTGCCACATGTCACAGATGGATACGCCAGCGGTGGCTCGCGATCATCGATGTCGGCAATCACGCCGCCGATGAACGCCAGCCAGCGCTCTGCCCTGTGAAGCAGAGCGGCATCGAGTATTTGGTGAGGCAGCAAGATTTCCAAGCTGTAGGTGTGGGCGCGTTGCCGATTGCAGTGCTCGGAGTCCGAGTCGGACGGCCGCTGCGGCCAGATCAGATCGGATTGCGAAGCGTGTGTGATGGGCTGTTGGAAGATCGCAATTTAGTCGAAAATATATTGCAATTTGCAACTTCCTGAAAAACTTTGCATGTGCGATGCCCTCCGCGTCCCAAACTCGACGCGGTGGGGAAGCGGGTCACTGCTCAAAAAGCACTTCTTGTGGCGCTAAGGTGTGGCGAGACTGCAGCAAATGCCATGTATGCGTCAGAGCGATGGGTGAAGAAATCAAACGCTTTGGAATTGAGACCGCCGAGCTGCGTCATGTTGCCTTGCCGCCATTGCCAGCGGCACCGCGGTGGCTGTCGTCAGTGTAACCTACGCCAAGCTTTCTCGTGGTAAGGCGACACTGTTCAATCGCAGTGCGGGGCAAAACAGAGAAGGGGGCAGCAGCCTTGGCCAAGCTGCGTCAATGCCGACTTGGCTGCCCGACATAATTAGCTCGCGTGGCTATTGTGGGTTGCTGGTGCTTGGTCGTCTGCCTGGAGAGCAGTGCATTTGCTGACCCCCGCTTCTCAGCACTGCACGAGATGATCTTTAACTCGCAGGAGCTGCCAGCTCCTCCGTTGGATGGGCTGTCCCTGACTCGCGCGCTGGATGGGTCTTGGTCGCTGCTTGGACAGCTTTTCCCCCGCAGCCGTTCGAGAAGCTCTGCAACTCCACGCGTAAACGTTTGCTGTGATAATCACTGCTCGCATCTACGTTTAAAGAGCAAAATCGACGTTTATAGAGCAGGTTTTCTGTTTGCTTTTTGACAAGCATAAAACTGCTCTATAAACGTCGGTTCGCTTTTGACAAGCATCCGTGACGAACCACCGTGCGTGCGCCGAAGGCGCTCGAACAAGCACGCCTTGCACTGCAAATCGGTGTCTCACACCTGCCGTGGTATCCGCTTCAAGCAGCGAGCCGCTTGCTCGTAGCGGGCCATGGTCTCCGTTGCCTCGACGCTCGTTGCCCCGGGCCCGCGAAGTGAAGTGGATTCTCCTGCATTACGGGAGCGGCCATGTTTACATTGCCAGCACTCATTCTGTCGGTCTCTCTGCGCGAAGGTGTCCGCATTGCTTACTCCGCCGTCCTACCATTCCGAGCTCGCCTCGCCATAATCGGCGCCAGTCACCACCTGTCACACATTTCTGGGCCCCGCACCGCGCATAGGCCAGCCCACAGATAAAGAGCGCTTTTGAACTTCCGCATCTTGTCGCCCCTCTCCTCCCCAACCGCTCATTCTTCAATTCGCCTCGCAGCACACAAGTCGAAGCATCCAAGAGCCATGTCCACCGAGAACAAGACCGAGGGCGTGATCCAGGCCGGCAACCTGCACCGCAAGAAAGACGGGTTCCTAGCCAAGCTCACGGGCGGCAAGCAGCTCGTGTACGTGGAGGCCAACGACCAGAAGAAGAACGTGACGGTCTTCGAGTCGGAGACCAACAAGGCCACGCCGCTGGCAACCGTGGACCTGTCAGCCGACGCCACCGTCGAGTTCGACGCGTCCATGACGCACGGCATCAAGCTGGCGAACCCCAAGGCCACCGAGATCTTCGCGGCCGAGAGCAAGGAGAAGCAGGAGGAGTGGCTCAACTCGTTCATCAACGC
>JAABLK010000846.1:0-15597 GCA_012295415.1 Phytophthora chlamydospora | reverse complement strand
GGCCGATCTGCCAGACATAACGCTTATTTCGTGACGGACGGACGGACGGAGGAAAATTCCAATTGAAGTTTTAGGATGTTGATCACGCGGATACTCTTGGCTTGCCAGTGCTGGAAATGACGCACTTTTCAAGTTGCCGCGTTAAACGCACCCCATTGCAGACTCAGAGCCCCTACGTCGCAGATGCTTCGGCTTGTGGTGCTGTTTGCTGTCGTAGTGACGACATCTGTGCGATCGTACTCATTCGACGAGCGGATGCTGTCCAGACCAATATCAATTGGTACCGTGACTGCTGCAACTCAATTGGAAGTGGGTCCAGCTGCCAAGTTTCCCCTTCACTCATCGAGTGATAAACTTTCTCCTGCTGGTGCAAAATTACCGGATCCTGAACAGGTGACGCCCACGGAGGAGCGAGAGAGGGATGATCGAGAACGAAACGATGACCAATATGGATACAGCAATTCTGAAGACACCAGTGAGAGTGATTCGACCGACATTTCAAGTTCAGGACAGTCTTCAGACGTGACAGCAGCTTTGGGTTCCATACACGCGGCGTTTAAGCTTGGCAGCGTACTCAATGCCACCAGCACGATCGAATCTACCTACGCGAACTGGGTAGGGCCTGGGCCCGATAGACCGATTTCCTCCGCGTGCTGGCGCAAAACGCACATCGCGAAGACCTGCCCGACTGGTTTTGACAAGAAGCTCGGGGTTTGCTGGACAGAGTGCCCGTATTCGTACCCGGTTGAATGTGGAATGGAGTGTATTCGGCAGAACGACGACTGCGCACTCGCCGTCTTTGGCAAGGTTGCAGTCGTGGTCCAGTCGGCGCTGGGTCTCGCCTCGTGGAATCTGTACGGCGACATGAAGAAGTGGTCAAAAAGCATTCAGTTCGCCGTCAAGTGCAGCAAGTACATGATCAGCCTCACGAAATCCCTCGTCAAGTACATTCGCCACATAAAAATCCACGACCCGCAAACCTCACAAGACAAGCTTCTCGCCATCTTGTACCAAATCGACAACGTCATCATCGACATTCCTACGACTATCGCCTACTGTATCGGCAGCAAAGTGTCCGACGACGTCAAGTTTGCTGATATGGTGCTCACGACCGCCGAGTACGCTTTGAGGGAAATCATATACTACGGGGACGAGATCGTTTCGAGTTGGGACAAGTTCGCTGCTTTCATGAAGAACATCACTCTCGGCGCGTCGGTCAGCTCGTTGAAGGACTCCGATATCTCGTCTCTGAAGACTGCGCTCGAGTCCAACTCGAGCTGTGGTTTCGACATGAAACGATTGCTAGACCGGGCCTGGATGACTGTGGCAGAACTGCGCAGAGAAAACCCAGAAATGTCGGAGGAGGACATTCGTCTGGTCATGAGCCACTCGAATCTCGTGCTGACCGACATCCCGATCGCGACGAACAACTGCATGGGCGAGTTGATTTCTGAATCGGACGAAGCCACAGCCTACGAGACTCGAGACTTTCTACGCAAAACGTTCGGCGTCATTATCGACGATTTGATCAGTTCGGGAACAAGCGACAACGGCACATACCTCGGGGCCGAGGAATTCGCGTTCAAAGTGGCCGATCGAGCGGTTGCCTTGTACGCGATTTGGGACTGGTGGTACATCTCTTCGGTTGTTTCCGAGTTCTTCGAGCCCATCTGCGGACCCACAGAGCTCATCGGCGAGATCGACGACGGAACTGCTAAGAAGGCCCTCGGTTTGTCGATTGTCCAGAAAGCTTTCAACAACAGTGACGGTACGTGGACCAAAGTTGGTGATGGCACTGTCAAGATCACCTTCAAAAGTGTTGATACCAAGGACGTGACGGTGAACATCAAGTCTGGGGGCGACAAAATTGATGAAGTCGACGTCCCTGCTGGGGCAACGGCGACTTGGACATCAGACGTGAAGACACTGGGTGGCAAGACGCTGTATTTGGATCGTTGGCGTCCGGGTTTTCTGGGTCTTCCTGGAACTGGAGGTGGCTCCTTGTTGCTGTGGGTGCCTCGTTCAAGTCAGGGTGGCAGTTTAGAGCTTACCGCAATGCTCAATGTGAGTTGAGTTTTCTAGTGTTTCAGTAAGGAACTAAAGTTTCTCTCGTTCGTATAAAATATGAAATCTTGGATTGACGACATTGTACCTGGTCGAGTGTTGTCCTGATGTCGTCCAGTTAGATGCAAGGGAAGTCAAAGCCACGCTGTGGTGAGTGCTGGAATGCAGTGCTCACATCTCAATGACGAACGCATGACGACGATGTTGCTCAAAGATATGTCCACAGAATATCGAGGTAGGCTTAACTAACGAAGCAAACACAATAATCCCACGAAGACTTTATCCCTTCCGTCGGCTTACGCTGCAGCTTGTGATCTCTACAGCGACAATCTCGCGATGCCTTTCATTAATTTTTCGGGCTCTCTACAGTCGGCATTGCCATCACTTGGGCGTTGACAGCGTGTGTATGTTGCAACGTACATGCACAGACTTGTCACGTCGAATCTCGAGGTGCTCGTCGCCTTTAACCCCAAGTCACGCCAAGGCAAAATTGCCCCGTCGATCGTTGAGGAGGGCTTTCATCCTGCCGCCTATCCCCCCGCTCGCATCTCGGGAGTCACAACTCCACATAATGCAGTTTCTCTTGCCGACATGAGATTCTCCCGAGCAAACCCCAGTCCAAGTGACTGGCGGAGACACCTTCATCATGCCGGCCTGGTGATATTTCGAGTCTGCCGGATGGCTTAGGGGAAAGCCTAGCGTGTTCAATGACGAGCGGCCACAACGCACAGCTTGGGGCCAAGCCGTTCCGATGATCTGCCACCTGTGACTTCATCTTGGGGATTTGGGTCGAAAGTCTAGGGTTTTGTATCCAGCGCCTGATGAACACGACATTCCTGCGGTCCTCGCTAAAAAGATGCTCACTTTCCATTTTGCCGTGTTCAAGACACAGCGGTCTGCGTATGATACTTAGGGCAACGACATTGCTGGTTGTCCTCGCATCAGTATGCGGCAGCAACAGCGCGTACACGTTTCGTAAAATCTCAATGGTGCCGACAGTGACACCACTCGCGACGGTCTCCACCTCAGCCTACACCAGCACGATAGGAACACCAGAAGTGAGCGCGCCATCAAGCAGCAGTGACGTCGACTCGGTTGGGTATTTGGACAGCTCCGATGGCGATTCGATTGACAGCTCTGCCGATTTCTCCGTCAGCGATGAGGAGCGTATCGAGGCTCGAGGGGCCGCGTCTTCCGAGTTGGATGACGACGCGCTTTCAAAGACCATCAGCGCTGCTCTCGAGTTTGGCAATATTCTCAACGCAACCAGCACGATCGAGTCCACGTACGTCAACTGGGTGGGGACTGCTCTCGATACGTCCAAAGTCACGGCGTGTTATCGCGAAGCTCACATTGCGAAGACTTGTCCGTCGGGCTATGACAGCAAGTTAGGGACGTGCTGGGCACAATGTCCGTATGCGTATCCGGTAAGTCGATTGGTAGCGCGAACCTGTGGAATCCTGGAAGACTGACGCTTTTTGCTGCTGCTTCAGGTTGAGTGCGGAATGGAGTGCATCAGGCAAAACGACGACTGTGCGCTCGAAGTCGTCACGAAAGTGGCAGCTTTGGCGCAGACGACACTTTCGCTCGTAACGTACGACGTGTTTGGCAAGATGGCCGTGTTGGCACGGGGCGTCCAAGTTGCGATCAAATGCGCCAAGTACATGATGGGGTTGATCAAATCGCTGGCCAAATACGTCCGCAACATTCACGTGACCGATCCACAGACTCCTCAAGACAAACTACTGGCGATCTTGTACCAAACGGACAATATTGTGATCGACATCCCCATCGCTGTCAAGTACTGCCTCGGCAATTCGGCGAGTGACAATCTCAAGCTCTCGGACAGCGTGGTCATGACTGCAGAGTACGTCTTGAAGGAGGTCATTGCGAACGGCGCTGCCATTGTTTCCAGTTGGGATAAGTTCAAAAGCTTCATGACGAACATCACGTTGGGCCAGTCGTTCTCCTCTTTGAGCAATGACGACATCACGTCGTTGAAGTCCGCTCTGGAATCCAACTCCACCTGCGGCTACGACATGAAGCGCTTGCTGGATCGCACGTGGATGACGGTGGCAGAATACCGCAAGCAGAATCCAGAAATGTCCGAGGATGACATCCGTGTGGCCATGAGCCAGTCGAATCTGATGCTGAATGACATTCCAACCGCGACGAATAATTGTATGGGCGAGTTGCTGGCCCAGTCGGACGAAACGACAGCCTTCAAAACGCGAGATACGCTTCGGAAGACATTTGGAGGAATCGTCGACGACTTGATCAGCTCCGGAAAGAGCAAAAATGGGTCACTACTCAGTGCTGGAGAGTATGCCTTCACTATCGCGGACAAGGCCTTTAGTTTCTGGGCGATTTGGGATCCCTGGTCTGTCACGGGAGCGATTTCCGAGTTCTTTCAGCCCATCTGCGGACCCACAGAGCTCATCGGCGAGATCGACGACGGAACTGCTAAGAAGGCCCTCGGTTTGTCGATTGTCCAGAAAGCTTTCAACAACAGTGACGGTACGTGGACCAAAGTTGGTGATGGCACTGTCAAGATCACCTTCAAAAGTGTTGATACCAAGGACGTGACGGTGAACATCAAGTCTGGGGGCGACAAAATTGATGAAGTCGACGTCCCTGCTGGGGCAACGGCGACTTGGACATCAGACGTGAAGACACTGGGTGGCAAGACGCTGTATTTGGATCGTTGGCGTCCGGGTTTTCTGGGTCTTCCTGGAACTGGAGGTGGCTCCTTGTTGCTGTGGGTGCCTCGTTCAAGTCAGGGTGGCAGTTTAGAGCTGACCGCGATGCTCAACGTGAGCTAGATGGTAGATACTATAGAACTAGATGATTTGTTGTGGCGTTGAAGTGGTGTAGCTGCGTTGGTAGTCTTTACAATATCTTAAAGTTGATTCCTAAACTTAATTGAACTGTTGAAGGATATTTTTCGTTGCCCTAAGACTTGCTTTGAAATATGCTGATGTTCATTGGTGTCCATTAGCACTAGTGGAGCTGCAGAGATGGATGCTGTCAACACTTCGGCATCATGTATGTACCAAGTGCACGTCGCCGACAGCGCGATGCTATCGAGGCCAGAACGCCATACAGACCCAGACTCAAACATACAACTCGTGCATACAAAACAAGAATACAGTATAACTTGTCGCTGTGGCACAGCGATTTAGTCTTACTAAATCTTACACATTGGAGTCGTCTTCAGCCTCCAGAAGCTCTAGACTGTGAGTGACTAGCCTTGACATCTCTCGAGCTCGAAGAGAGGGACGGTATAGTCTACGGATACAGTACCGGTACCTGCGCACATCTGACTGCAAGGTGCAGTGAGCTTACCGCGCCTCGATGACGGTCCCGTTCCTGCTACACTCCGTCGCAAGGAAAAACCTGGTGCATCCACGTGATCGCAGTGGAAAAGTTTGTTTACCCCGACTTGGAAATGGATTTCAGCGAGATTTTGGGGAAATATGCAGCCTATATTGATGCTCGTGGTCTCCAGCCTCCAAGTATTTACACGTATTGGACGAGGCTGGCACCATCATTGGTGCCAGCCACTGGTGGAACTTGTCATTGCAGATTTCATAACTTCGGCTGTTCGTGTACATCTTCAGGATACAAGAGCCGGCTACCGCAACGAACAGCGGAAAGGTCCCGGCAAATCGCCGACACTCGCTCACAACCGGACTACGCTGCTTTGCTGCAGTCGTCGAAACCACTGGCGATGCGCGCGTTGCAAGTCGCAACTGGCAAATTTGCGACCGCGGGCTTCATCTACGCGCTGATGCCCTCGTATCATCGCTAGATGAGAACAGCCAGCGCCGATCTCCTTTCGTATCCCGACAACCCGACCGACACCACGTCACCGTCTCTCGTCGCTTCACCAACGAGATATTTCGAGCAAGCAGGGCCCGTGGCCGGGTGACTGGATGAGAACGTCTTGTGTCTTTCATGACGCACTTGGCGTGGCCATCTTCATCGTGGTACATGTACAGTACAGATGGCTCCAAGGAAGAATTCGTGCAGGTCGGCGACGAGCACAGTCGTCGGTACCAGCAATGATTGGAAGAATTTTTGGAGTTGTAGCAGTGTTGAAGGTGTTCATGTACCTGTCCACCGGAATTGATTTACAACACGGTATGCTAACCTGGTGAAATCGGGACATCGCCACCCCGTTGCTGCCAACCTACAAGCACAAGAACGTTGCTAGCCCGCGAGTCCATCCAACCCAGCAACTCCCCGTGACAAAGAAGCTCGGATATCATGAGCAGGGTTTCAACAATTCACGTGCCCACCTCATTTTCCGTTTGCCTTTCCAGGCTCAACAAGCCTTCTCGCAGGTGCGAGACCGCACCAAGATGACCAGGTCGGCCGTTCTGTTCGCCGTCCTTGCGGCGCTTTTCTTCGGTTTCTCCTCGGCCAAGATCCTGACGTTTGGCGGGTGGCCAAGGACAGCTACTCCACTCGGTACTGTGGCGGCCGCTCGTGATAACTTCACGGATGTAGGTGTATTGAAGACAACAAGGCCCTCGCTCGAGTCTTCTTCAAGTGGTGAAGTCGATTCAACCGACAGTGACGATACTGCTAGCGTGCTGCAAACCACCTCTTCTGGTGCCCCATCAAGCGCCGGAGACGAGGGCGAACGATCCGCAGGCGGCCTCACAGACGGCAGTGATGAAGACTCCAGTGACGATATCTCGTCGTCTGCAAGCACCCACGACTCTAGCGATGACGCGACTTTGACGGGTGGGTCGCTGGCGGGCTCCTTGAATGCGGCCTTCGAGATTGGCAGCGTGCTCAACGCCACCAGCACGATTGAGCCAACCTACGTCAATTGGGTTGGCACTGAACTTGACACCTCCATCGCCTCGGCGTGCTACCGAGAAGCTCACATCGCGAAGTCCTGTCCGCTGGGTTTTGACGCGAGTACGAAACCAGTCGGGACGTGCTGGGCAGAATGTCCGTACGCATATCCTGTTGAGTGCGGCATGGAGTGTATTAGGCAGAACGACGACTGCGCGCTTGAGGTTGCCACCAAAGTGGGCACTTTTGTCCAGACGACGCTCTCGTTAGCGACGATGAATGTGTTCGGCAACTTCTACAAACTGTCAAAGGGGATTGTGAGGGGCGTCAAGTGCTTCAAAGCGATGCTCGGTTTGACCAAGTCTTTGATCAAGTACGTTCGCTACATCAAGGTGTCCAACCCGGAGACATCGGAAGACAAGATCCTCGCCATCTTGTACCAAACGGACAACGTCGTGATCGACATCCCAGTGACGGTCGCCTACTGCCTCGGTAAAAAAGTGTCCGACGATGTCAAGCTCGCTGACAGGATTCTCACCACCGCGGAGCTCGCGCTGAGAGAAGTCATCAAGAACGACGCGTGGATCGTTTCCAGTTGGGCGGCCTTCACGGGCTACATGAAAAACATCACGCTCGGCGAGTCGGTCAAGTCGCTGAACGAGTCCGATATCACATCGTTAAAGTCGGCACTCAAGTCCAACTCCACTTGCGGCTACGACATGAAGCGCTTGCTGGATCGCACGTGGATGACGGTGGCCGAGTTCAAGAAGGAGAACCCTACAATGTCCGAGGACGACATCCGCGTGGCCATGAGTCAGTCGAGCCTGATGCTCAACGACATCCCGATCGCAACCAACAACTGTATGAGCGAACTGATCGCCAACTCGGACGAAGCCAAGGCCTACGACGCGCGAGACTCAATGCGTAAAGCTTTCGGTGGCATTGTGGACGACCTCATCAGCTCGGGGACCAGTAGCAACGGCACGTATCTCACTGCTCAGGAGTATACGTTCCGAATCGCCGACAAAGTCTTGGCGCTCTATGCAATTTGGGATATGTGGGCTGTCACTGGCCTTGTTTCCGAGTACTTCCAGCCCATTTGCGGACCCACACAGCTCATTGGGGAGATCGACGACGGCCCTGCGAAGAATGCTCTGGGCATGTCGATTGTCCAGAAAGCCTTCAACGGCAGCGACGGATTGTGGAGCAAGACTGGCGACGGCACTGCAACCATCACGTTCAACAGTGCGGATACTGAAGATGTGTCGGTGAACATCAAGTCTGGCGGCGACAAGATTGCAGAAGTGAACGTTCCAGCGGGGAAAACGGCAACGTGGACGGCGGATCTGAAGGCTCTGGGAGGCAAGACGCTGTACCTGGATCGATGGCGTCCTGGGTTTCTTGGTCTCCCTGGAACGGGAGGGGGATCGTTGTTGCTGTGGGTGCCTCGAACGACCCAGGGCGGCAATTTTCAGCTCACTGCGAAGCTCAACGTAAGTTGATCGAATAGGTAGACTTGGAATGTGGGCATTCATTCCTGTGTTAGGAAAATTGAAACACAAATTAGGTAAAGCACGATAAATACTGTAGTAATTTATAAAGCGGTGCAAGGTGAAGCTTGTTCTGTTGTTCTGCACAGAAGCCGTTGATCTTGACAGAGACCAACTTCGGTATTTAGCCCAACGTTTTGCTAAAATTGCTGCCAGCATTTGTTCGAGGTAAGAAGAGATTCCGTAAGGTTGGTGGCAAAAGTTTGTTTGGTTGTTACTTCGAGGGAAATGGAGGCTGGGTGCAACTTCGAAGTACGTGCAAATCGCTTTGGCAGCCCAGCGAAAGTGCTCCCTCTAGCGAAATCAAGGCTTATCCCCTTCACTAAAACGACCGAGCCTTACATCTTGATCCCTTCACACCTTGGCTTTCATAATTGCACATTGCTACTTTGGTCAAACGAACATATCCGTTTCGGCTGCACAACAACTTTCAGGCCAGGTTTTACGTGACGGTCTCCGCTCTCAGTCGAGTCCAGGAATCAATGAATGGCAAGTACCCTCGTAACTCTCGAGGCAAAATGTTGTACATGTACACAGTACCAGCACTGGATTCTCCGTTGCCACCTGGAATAAACTAANAGAATGCTCTGGGCATGTCGATTGTCCAGAAAGCCTTCAACGGCAGCGACGGATTGTGGAGCAAGACTGGCGACGGCACTGCAACCATCACGTTCAACAGTGCGGATACTGAAGATGTGTCGGTGAACATCAAGTCTGGCGGCGACAAGATTGCAGAAGTGAACGTTCCAGCGGGGAAAACGGCAACGTGGACGGCGGATCTGAAGGCTCTGGGAGGCAAGACGCTGTACCTGGATCGATGGCGTCCTGGGTTTCTTGGTCTCCCTGGAACGGGAGGGGGATCGTTGTTGCTGTGGGTGCCTCGAACGACCCAGGGCGGCAATTTTCAGCTCACTGCGAAGCTCAACGTAAGTTGATCGAATAGGTAGACTTGGAATGTGGGCATTCATTCCTGTGTTAGGAAAATTGAAACACAAATTAGGTAAAGCACGATAAATAATTTATAAAGCGGTGCAAGGTGAAGCTCGTTCTGTTGTTCTGCTCAGAAGTGATAGAGACCAACTTTGGTGGTTAGCCCAAAGTTTTATTAAAATTGCTGCCAGTATTTGTCGAATTGGCCAACGCCAAGAAGAGATCCCGCAAGGTTGGTGGCCTTCGCGGCAAAATTTGTCGGGTCGCTCAAGCGGTACTTCGACGAGGGAAACGAAGGCTGGATGGCTACGTGCAAATCGCTTTGGCAGCCCATCGAAATGCTCCCTCTAGAAATTAAGGCCCATCCCCTTCACTAAAACGACCGAGCCTTACATCTTGATCCCTTCACAACTTGGCTTTGGCCACTAAGGTTATTGCACCCCAGTACCTTACATTGCTACTTTGGTGAAAAAAATAAACCCGTTTCACAACTTTCATGCCAGGTGTTGCAGAAATGGAGATTTACTGTAGATGGCGGTCTTCGCTCTGCAGTAGAGTCTAGGAATCGATACAAATGGTGATTGAATGACAAGTAACTCGCGAGGCAAAATGTTGTACCAGTACTGGAATTCTGCGTTGCCACCTGGAATAAATTAAAAAGCTTCGTCCTGTTGAATGAGAAACCCGTGCAGCATCAACACAGTTCGGCCCCACCGAGCCACCACGTCACAAGTTATGGTGTCTCTCGTGTGGCCAAGATTCTCAGCAAGCAAGCTCGTCGACCACGCGGGTGGCGGAGAATGACTGCCTCAATATTTTGCGTGGCCCAGCTGGCTACCTGGAAACCGGAGCTGTCGGTGAAGCTGAACAAGCTGGGGCCACTTATTTGTACACTGGTATTATAGTACATCGACAATGATGTAAAGTGGGGCAAGGTGCTCGCAGTGCAAGCATGATCTGCCGGTACGGGTTTTGTTGAAGCGGGATTCGTCGTCACACCGGAATGCAGATTCGCAGCGGCAACAACAGCTTGCTAACCCAGCGCTATGTTTTCAGTCTAGCGAAACTGAGACGGTCGTCGTCGAATACTACCAAGGTGTAGATCTTGCCGCTAGAGAACTCTTCAAACCTGGAAGGCAAAATTCTTGAACTCTCATTCTTCTTTTTGCTGCGCTCGAGGCAATCCTGGCATCCTTTCGTGCCCACGAGCTGAAACAGGATGACCAGGCTACTGGTTCTTTTGCTCGTGTTCGTCGAGGCATTCGGAGAAGCTACATCCAAGGCGTACGCATCCGGCAAATGCAGGGTATCAACTTCACCTCCGGCGACGACTGCGGCGACGATCAGTACCTACAGTTTTACTGCTGCTTCAGAGTCATCAAGCATCGAGAGCGACGCCCCCGACAGCGGGTCTGAAGGCAGCATTGGCCAGTCGTCCGGATCTGTATCGACGATCGCATCGTCGTCGGGTTCTTCAAGCGAGAAGTTCACAATTGGCAGTGCTGCCAGTGCTGCCAGCACGATCGAGTCCACCCACATCAACTGGGTCGGTACTGCGCTCGACACGTCATCCACCACGGCGTGCTATCGCGAAGCGCACATCGCGGACACTTGCCCCACGGGCTTTAACAGCGACCTTGGTACTTGCTGGGCGCAATGCCCCTACTCGTATCCGGTCCAGTGTGGGCTTGAGTGTATTCGACAGAACGATGACTGCGCGCTCGAAGTGGTGAGCAAGGTCTCGGTTGTCGCTCAGTCGGCTCTGTCGTTTGCGACACTGGGGCTTTACGGCGAGTTCAAGCTCATGGCGCAAGGTCTTCAAGTCGCGATTAAGTGCAGCAAGGACATGATCGGCTTGATCAAATCGCTGGCCAAGTATGTCCGGACGATCAAAGTGTCCGATCCGCAGACTTCGCAAGACAAGTTGCTGGCGATCCTCTATCAATCCGACAACGTCGTGATCGACATCCCCGTGACGGTAGCTTCGTGTCTGGGCGTCAAGGTCGACGACAGCGTCAAGCTCGCGGACAAAGTGCTCACCACTGCCGAGCTCACCTTGAAGGAAGTGCTGTCCAACGGTGATACCATCGTTTCTAGCTGGGACTCGTTCACAACCTTCATGACGAACATCACGCTCGGCGACTCCATCAGTTCGCTGAACGAGACGGACATTTCGTCGCTCAAGTCCGCGATGGAGTCCAACTCGACCTGCGGGTACGACATGAAGCGCCTGCTAGACCGGACGTGGATGACCGTCGCTGACCTACGAAGACAGAACCCCGAGATCTCGGAGGATGACATCCGCGTGGCCATGAGCGAGTCGAACCTCACGCTGAGCGACATCCCCATTGCGACCAACAACTGTATGGATGAGCTTACCGCCCAGTCGGACGAGGCCAAAGCGTACGCCACACGTGACACGCTCCGCAAAACCTTTGCCGGCATCATGGACGACCTCATCAGCTCGGGAACGAGTAGCAACGGCTCGCTCCTCAACGCTGAAGAGTACGCGTTCAAAATTGCGGACAAGGCGATGGCGTTTTACGCCGTGTGGGACGTGTGGGGAATTGCAGGCACTGTCTCCGAGTACTTTCAGCCCATTTGCGGACCCACGGGACTGATCGGCGAGATCGACGACGGGACTGCGAAGGAAGCTCTCGGTATGTCAATTGTTCAGGACGCCTTCAACGGCAGCGACGGCACGTGGACCAAGGTTGGCGATGGCACTGTTACCGTCACGTTCACGAGCGTTGACACCGAAGACGTGACTGTGAACATCAATTCTGGTGGCGACGAGATCGACGAGGTGGACGTCGCTGCGGGTGAGACCGTCACGTGGATTTCGAACGTGACAACTTTGGGCGGCAAAACATTGTATCTGGATCGGTGGCGTCCTGGTCTTCTGGGTCTTCCAGGAACTGGGGGTGGTTCATTGTTGCTATGGGTGCCTCGGTCGACTCAGGGCGGCAGTTTAGAGCTCACCGCAAAGCTCAACGAGAGCTGAGCAGGGGGTGTACCATAAAACCAATCGTACAGTTTTTTTGTTTCATCGTACATTTGTTTCAGTTTCCTCGTACAGTTTTGAATTTTCCACCAATCATACTCGATGACGACACAGGGCAACGTCAAGGGGCTCGATGTGGTCGGGCAGGAGGTGCTCTGGAGCTCGCTGGGCCAGCAGGTGATGATGCGCTGGGAGAAGCAGTACATGGAGCGCTGCGTGGAGGCGCTCGACATCAGGAGTACGGACAGCGTCCTGGAGATCGGCTTCGGTCTGGCATACTCAGCGTCTCACATCCAGACGCTCCGCCCAAAACGTCACACCATCATCGAGTGCGATCAGGAGACGCTGCAACGCGCCCGACAGTTTGCATTGCGTCACGAAGGAGTGGAAATCGTGGCCGGCACATGGCAGCAGCAATTGCCGACGCTGGGCCAGTTCGACTGCGTCTTTTTCGACGATTATCCGCTTCCGGAGCTGGAATCGGGGGACCCCCGGGCAGTCTGGGGAAGAGGCGGTGGGCCGCGGTGAGTGCCTAGACTGAAAGGAGAGGCCAATAGGCGAATATTTATCACTGATGGGTTGTGTGCCTTGTTACTGGTAGCTCGCGGTGGCACGAGTTCCTGGACATTATGCTGAAGCACTGTTCGGCTGGAGCGCGGATCTCCGGCTATTTGGCTCGAGAGATAGACTTGCAGCGTTCTGGGTGCCAAGTTGCAGTCTCAACAGTGCAGGTGGATGCCCCCGAGCATTGCAACTACTTTCCGCACAAGACAGCTCTGGTACCGGTGATCACAGTAGTTGATCCGGATGCGGCTGGCGGGTGCGGTGCTGGAATTGAGTCCCTACCGCTGTTGCCGCACACATCTAAAAGCTTTCAACGTGCATTTGAGAATGCGAACAAGTCGGATCTTGCAAGCTTTTCACGAGAACAAGCGCAAGTGAACGAGATCCGCGAGTTTCTACTTGCTCAAGATATGGACGCGCTTTCGTACGAACAGACCGAGAAGTTTGAAGGGGATGATGTGGCCATGACTGACGAAAACTTTTCAGGAGGAAGAAATGATAAAAACGAAGAAGAGGAACCGCAGCGCGTGCACTACAGCGACGCCCAGTCCCGACGGGAGTACTTGCGCTCGCTGAGGATCAAAGCAGCAATTTCCAAGCGCACGCTTCAGTGACGGTAGTCTGCCCGCTGGTCCCGCGGAGATTCGTTTGAGCAAGCACGCTACGGCAAGAGATGGAGTTATCTCTAGGCTATGTAAGAAAGTTGTGCTCTACAGAGGCAAGGGAAACTTTTACATCGTTGGTAGAGAAGCACAAGCGCCTGGCGACGGTATCACCTCATGCTTTCAGGAGACAAGGCGATCCCAGAAATTGCTGCAAGGCCAGCAGTTCAGGATTTGCCCTGGCTGGCCTCTAGCAATTCCCATCGATGAAAGATGTGTGTTCGTGTATAATAGTTATGCATGTACTGTATCTATCTTGTCTCGCAAATTACTCAATCGCAGTGCCAGGTTGTAGGGAGCTTTTGCTGAACTTGAAGACGGTATCTGCCCAGCTCAACGATGCAGTTTCGTCAACGCAAGTGGACGAAGCGATCGAAAGATTTAGAGAGGATAACTCATTGAAAATTTGAAAAAAAAATAAGCAGTGTGCATGACGTACATTGAACGTTCCACCGTAGAGCTGACGCAACGAAAACGGGAGTGAGAGCTACTGCAGAGTATCGACATACTGTACATTTGTGTACGTGGCTCTTGTGGCATGCCAGTGTGCCTTAAGACCGAATACAAACAAGCTTGGATCTCGAATCTGCGAACAATATTGATGCAAATCACTTCAACGTCGGGTCATTCGCCCCGACTCATTTATACACTTCCGATCCTGTTTGGTATCTCTCCACGTCACAGGATGTTGACCACTAGATTCTCGATAAGCATTAGCTGCAGCCAACCGAATCACGTGAACGGGCCCACTCACGCTGCTTCCTGTGTAGCAGTGTTTGTGTAGCCCATGTGGTCATTAGAAACTACCCGGTACGCCGAATGCATTAGTCAATCGATAGAGCTCACCATTTGATACGACTGGAAGACCACACGCTGCTCCGTGGCGATCTGCCTACGAGATTCGTCGTTGCACCGGAAGCCTAGATTCGGTCCAAGTCTGAAGAATGCACTTGTTGTGCGGTAGGGATAGTGCCGATGACCTCCACGAATCTGCGGTTGCTGAGACGGTCACCACAAACATCGGAGAGGCTCAGTGTTTGGCGGTTCGGTTAAACGGGATGTCATTCTTAATTTTGCGCCGCTCGAGGCTATCTTCGCCTTGGCAACGAGAATGGCTAGGCGAACCGTGTTGTTCACGGTACTTTTCGTGGGGGTTCTTGGAGCGCTTACCTCGGCCCAGTCGTACACATTCAACAGAACTACGGAGTCGACACCAACAGCGACTGTGGCCGCTGCCAACTTTACGGTGAATGGTAGTGCCAGTCTCACCTTCAAGTCATCGAGCGCGAACGAGGACAGCGACGATGAGTCTGTGGACAGTGAGGGTGACAGGTCAATAGGCAGCACCGATGACGATTACTCGGAAAGCGACGACGACAGTGACTCCTCGTTGGCATCTCCTGGGTCCTCGGACACAGGCTTTACCTTCGGCAATGCTCTCAATGCTACCAGCACCATCGAGTCCACCTACAAGAATTGGATTGGCTCCGCTCTGGGTACAGCGGCCGACACAGCGTGCTATCGTGAAGCTCACATCGCGAAGACATGTCCTCTTGGGTTTGACTTGAAGCTTGGGACGTGTTGGGCTGAGTGCCCATTTTCCTATCCTGTAAGTCTGCTATAGTTTTGGCAGCAGAGTGTGCGTTTGAGACTGACTGTTGTTGCTACTGCTTCAGGTCGAGTGCGGCATGGAGTGCATTAGGCAAAACGACGACTGCGCTTTAGAAGTCGTGACCAAGGTCGCGTCCGTGGCCCAGGCAGCTTTATCCGTAGCTACGTACGGCATGTACGGCGAGTTTAAGGCGATGGCCAAGGGCATCCAGATTGCTGTCAAGTGCAGCAAGGAGATGATGGGGTTGGTGAGAGGTTTGTCCAAGTACGTCCGTACGGTCCAGGTGTCTGACCCACAGACCACCCAAGAACAGCTTCTGACGATGCTGTACCAGACCGATAACGTCGTTTTCGACATCCCAGTGACGATTATGTCGTGTCTCGGCATCAAAGTGGGCGAGCA
>JAABLK010000845.1:0-15686 GCA_012295415.1 Phytophthora chlamydospora | reverse complement strand
GCCCGAGGAGTTCGAGGCGCTGTGGCAGCAGACGCCGTTCGGAGAGGCGCAGAAGAAGACCATCAAGGAGCAGCAGCCGCAGCCGCAGCAGCAGAAACTGGAGCAAGAACCGCAGAAGCAGTCGTCGCCGTCCAAGTCGAAGTCGAAGGTGACGTCAAAGGTGGAGTCCGAGGCAACGCCGATGGAGGAGTAAGCTGCCTCACTCTCGTAGGCGGCGTTTCGGCGCTTTCAGCTGTCATCAATCGGTCCGGATACGAACGCTGTCGCTGCTGTCGTCTATTATCGAGTGAGCACTTAGATCGTATCGTGGATGCCAGTAGGTGAAGGCAGATAAAGCACGGTCTCTCTGCTCGCGGATGAGCGTCGAGGAGTAATTGCGATGAATTGAATTGAAGTTTGTAGGCGAGAAAGTGTTGATCGCGCTGTTAGATGAATGTAGTTAGTGAATGTTAATCTTTAGCTCCTACAGTTTTGCGTTGTATTGCAAACGCGTTTCGCAAGTGGGTCAACATCCGTAGGATCTCCCTCTCGATCTTGGTGGAAGAGACGAAGAGACTATCATGAATGAATGGGGACTACTCCATCGTACTTCCTAATGAATTCAGATTGACTCTATGGCGCCTCCGCGTGGAGCTCTGCACCCCGATAAGCGCAAGTAGTCAGCAGATAGCCACTTGACGTAGTTATCTTGTCGAGTTCGCTTCGTTCTTCTGCGCGAAGAACGAGTTGCGTGAACGAGATGGATGGTGATGCTGGTAGTTGTGGCTGCAGTTTATCATTGCGAGTTTCAAAAGTTCCAGCCGATAGGATTCCATCGGCGTCTTGAACGGACCCGGACAAAGCTTGGTATTTCTGTTCGGAGGAAAAATATATCGCTACGCTTTTGTTTGATGAATGCTCCGCGAATGCTTTCCAGTTTATCATGGATAGTGTAGCAGTAGTTTGTACTTCGAAGTACCATCAGAGTTGCCTCTCAACCTCAGAAGCAACACGAGTTTTCTCAGTAAGGTTTTTTCGTGGTGGGTCCACAGTGCAATTACTAATTAACGATAGGAAAGGGGGCGTACTTGTTGGAAGTCGCTCGTCGCGAGCGACCATGAGCTCTCGAACAGCAGTCCTCGCACTTTATCGCTCAATTTACGTCTCCACTCGTTTGGCCTAATCGTCGTCCGCATACAGAGACGACTTGGACAGCAACACCGGCATCTGGAAAGGCTGGCCAGAAGCGATTTTGCCTTCGATCTCCATCGCAGTCACACGGAAGTTGAGCCACCTGTAAAGCAAAACAGCAAAACTAGTTAAAACGTAGCCACAAAATAGCAAAAAAGCCAGCGAGTTCACTTGCTCTTTGACGGCCAGTACCGAGTACGGCAGCAGGTTCTCCGAGACTTCATCTGTAGTCGAGTGCTTCCCAGCCAGCGTCTCCAGTTGATCCGACACCTCCGCTAGATCAAGCTGGGACAGCGTTTCGTTGTCTTTTCGCTCGGCTGTCTCTGCCGTGGCATTCTGCGTCAGCACCTCTATCCACTCGCGCTGCTCCTCGAATGTGGGGGCGCACAGAACAAACTTCTGGTATCCGCTGTCCACCGAGAAGCAGTTGAAGAGCACCACGCGCGTTCCCTGCGAGTGGTCCAGCTGGTTCGACATCTCCGAGACCACGCTGCCGATGACGTTGATTTCGCGCTTGATGGGGCCATGCTCCGTGTCCGCGTAGCCCAGCTTGTTGTTCTGCAGCGAGAAGTACTTGCTCTTCCAAGTGTTCTTGTAGATGAAACCCTGCTTGAGCAGCAAGCCCTTCTTCTTCCACGTCGCCTTCATCGTCTGCTTCCTCAGAAGATTTCCGTTCTCGCTCTGACGGTCAATGTACTTCTTCGCAGCGATGTAGATCGACTCCAGCAGCCGGTTAAACTTTGTCTGAATGTTGGCGTCCATCTTGGGCTGCGGCGGGATCGGGTGCTTCACGTAGTCTTCCGAGATGCTCCGCGTCTTGGTTCGATCCAAGTGGAAGCTGTCCCCACTCTTATGATCCGACGTTGGGGTGCTATGACCACTACCGAAACCTCGGTTGTTCGGCGAAGAGATTGTCAACGACAAACTGGAGCCAGAGTTGCGAGGAGACGGCCCTGGCGACGAGCGCGGCGACGAGCGTGGCGACGATGAACTAAGACGTTTATGTACCGAGTCCATTAGGTTGCTCGCGCTGTACGATCGCGAGCGTCGACCAGTGTCAGTCTCCTCCGCAGTTCCAAGAGAAGAGTTGAAATCTGCCGCCACCGCGTCCATCTGGCGGCGACTGTGCGGCGGGGTATTCACAAAGGACGCTCCCTTCTGCGTCCATCCGTGCGGCTTCATGGCACGGAAAGCAATCAGCGTCTGGAAGAAGCTGCGCACTTCACGGTGCCAGTGCAGAAACAGCCGGATGAAAGACCGGAGCAGCTCAAAGCGGAGTTTGTCCGCATGCCGCTCCGGGAAGCAATCCCAGCAATTGTACAGGAACTCCAGGGTTGTCAACACAACCTGCGTGTGCTCCGAATCGAGCAGAATGCGCAACGCCGCGCACAGAAAACGGAAGTCGAACGATGGGGGCAGTAAGGAAACCTCGTCGCCTGCCGGGATGGAGTATTGATCATCTTGGTGGAAGTTCCAGCGGTCGTTGTTCTCGAGATGCGACAGCCGGTACGAGCTCAAACGCACGCGCCAACTTCGAATCATGTACATCCACACCCCGAGAAGTTCCACGGCGCCAATAACCGCAGTTACATCGTGCACACTGGTGCTGCTCAGAAGGAACTTGGTCATCGGGTTAATCAAGCTCGAGTTCGACAGCATCGTGCACGACAACTTGTATAGCGTTGGAGGGAGCCAGCCTGACTTCTGCGTCTTTAACTCTAAGAAGAACACCATCAGCACTTGAGTATAGCCAGGGAGATGCACCCACCCGATCTTCTGGTTTAGCACGGCCAGGGTGTCCAGCACATACCACAGCCACTGGTCCACCAGCAAGATGTTGAGCGTGTTTGCTTCCCCGTTGAGACGGCGGAAGCGCGATTTCCACGCTTCCGAAGTCACTTCGTACTTGTCTTCCGCCTCTTCTTCCTGGTTGCGCAGAGCCTTCTCCCCATACTCATCGAAGATCGCCTTGTGGAACCGCCGCCAATCCAGGTGGGCTTCCAACCCATCCATCGCGAACAAGTCGGCGTCAGCATTCATCCGGAATTCAGCAGCCAGCTCTGGTACTGGTTCATTGTACGACTCGGACCACAGCTGATACAACTCCACACCAAAGCTTGGTAGCCGGAAGCACAGCACCGACAACATTCTTGCTACGAAGAACATGAGGTTGTTGTTCATCACACCACGGACAGAAACCGTCTGAAGAACGCAGAACTTGGTTTCAACGAGCATCGCCCGCAACTTGAGCCCGAACTCCAGATCCTTCTTCGAGACTTTATGTGTGTGCTTGGTGCCCAAGATGGTTGTCGCCACAGTCGAATCAAAGCCCAGTAACGGCAGGTCGCTGAGCTCCGCGCGCTTCACCAAATAGAAAAGGAGCTCGTAGAAAACGTTTCGCAGCGTGTAGTGACGAACCCGAATATTCTCCAGCAGGAACTGCCACAGCCGTAGCAAAATGTTTTTCGTTTCCTCCAGCGCTTCGGCCGATACGTACACCCACGACAGCATTGACGCCTTGTGCGACACCTGCAGCATTTTCAGGATCTTCGTCGCCTTCCGCACTTTGCCTTCTTTGTCATCTTTTTGACGATTCGCCATCAATTCAACGAGGTCCTGCATCTTCTCCAGCACGCGCTGGGCTTCCACGGGGATCACCACCTTCGACTTGCGGAGGTTCTTCTTGGATCCAGCTGCCACTGCACCCACAATCACAGAGCTTGAGGATGAAATGCCGTTCTCGCTGTTCACGCCGCATCGAAGTTGTCGGACGTCGGGGATGCGCTTGAACAGAATTGTACCGTAAATCACGCCAACCTGGTGGCCCTTTAGCGTGAGACTCTGCTCAAACTTGCTCGTCACAAATTGCTCCGAAAAGCCGAGACCGTTCATGCCATGGCTCGGGTCAGCGTCGTATTTCTTCTTCATTCGTTCCTGAAGAGCGTCCTCGAAAATCTTCTCCAAAGACAGCCACGTTTGGCCGAACAGAATGGTGTTTTTGATTTCATCGTCGAACTGGACGTCGGTATTGGGTGTTGCCAACGTGTCCTTCTTGTACTTCTCCAACAGGCTAAGAAACCCACCGTCCGGGTCCGTCGACATTTGGCCGCGGCCAACGAGCAATTGGCGAACCTATTAGCATTGGACACAAGCATCAACAAGAACGTCAGGATCCGACAGCATAGACGTGCAAAGATCGTCAGTTTGCAGAGGGTCGTGCTTACCTCTAACGTCAGCGTCGCCGACATGAGCTCATCGAAAGTGCTGTACCGTGTAATGGGAGGCAGGTAGTCCGACGACGTTGTCCACTCGACGCCCATGGGGTCCTGCGCCACGAGGGAGTCGGCGGCTACTTCGTCCTCCGCTCCAGCAGCAGCTTCTCCTTTCGGTTGGGTGTTCGGTCTGGAAACGCGAGAAGAAAGCACTGCCAGCCTTGCGAGCGACTGGAAACTCACTTCGTGGATCTCTCCGATCTCTTTCTTGATGGCGTGTTTCAGCTTGTTGCCCATGTAGAACTTCTCGTTCGTTCCAATCGTGCACTTGTAGCTCACGCCAAACTTCTTCAACGGCAGCGACGCATCCTCCTGAAAGTCGTGTCCTTCCGGTCGGTCGAGTTCGTTGGCAATCGCAGGCATCATGACGCCCACGTCGCTCACCGATATGTTCCACTCGCTGCACTGCTCCATGTAGCAGTTAAAAACGATTCGTCCATTGTCGCACCCGATCAAATGGTGGTCATGGTGCACCGGTCCCGTCGCGACGCTCCACAAGTCCACTTTGGCATGCCCGATCATGGTTTTCGCATGGAACTTCCGGTTCGAGAACACTTTCACGCTCAGAAACCTCTTGGCCAGCGCATTGAGCGTGGCCTTGTACTCGAAAGCAATGAGGACGCCCTTGTAATTAGGATTCAGGTCGGCCTTGATCACGGGCGTGGCGTACGGCGCCTTCTCCTCCGGGTCGTCCCAGAAAAACTCGACGAACGGGTCGCTCTTGCCGCTGAAGCGCCGGCCCTGCAGGTTGCGGCACTGAATCCCCGATATTCGCACCCTAAAGAGGCACTCCGCATCACTCCTGCTCTCGAGCGGGTCGAACAGCCTCTGCAGGAACTTGGGCGAACGGCGGGACGCTTCAGGGCTTCCTGAATAGACTTCTCCGAACTCGCGCGTGGCCTGCGACAGCTGGTTCAGCTCCTCCAGACTGCGGATACTCAGCTGGTTCATTTCTTCCACCGTCAAGTGACGCGGCGAGCCGCTGAAGCTCGAGCGCTGGGAGGAGCGCGCGCTCGAGTGCGCACTCATGCTTGGGGGATTTTGTGCGGCTTGTACTGAAAGCTGCAGGGCACGAAATGAGACCAGAATTAGTACAACGTGTAGACAGGCGT
Organism: Phytophthora chlamydospora; assembly: GCA_012295415.1. NCBI lineage: Eukaryota > Oomycota > Peronosporomycetes > Peronosporales > Peronosporaceae > Phytophthora > Phytophthora chlamydospora. Next base: position 10,132 of record JAABLK010000845.1, on the reverse strand, counting down.
CTTAGCTAGCGATTGCAGGTCTTGCGGCGAGCGGGGACGCTCTGAGGAACGAGCTGTACCTGATCCAAGCGAAGGTGTCGCCTCTCCGCACGTCGTTCAACTGCCGACTGACTGCTCGGGCGCAGGATCTCCGAGGATTCCCCGTGAGATTTGATAAAAACACTAGCTTATAGTGTTTTACGGGACCGTAAACCAGGTGGAACGTCGACTTTTTGTGAATCGCCTCACCACGCCAAGTGTTTTTCTACAATAACCAACCAGACTTGATTTCAGTATTGGCATCGGCGCTACGTTATGCGTTCTTGCAGTGGATGACGAGCCACTTGCCTTCTTTACGTCGGTTTGGGCTTGCAGACATGGGCTTGGACATTGAGACTGATGGGCGTGTCGTATACGACGAGGACACTCGAGTCCTGAAAGAGACCGAAGTCCTCGTGTCGCGTAAAGTCGCAGAAACCAGCTTGCTCGAGGTACGCGGTGAGGATGGCCTCGTCGAAGCCGACCTTGTGCTGGTCGTAGATGTCGATCTGGCCGCCGTACATGACCGTCATGAACCACATGCGGTGCTGGTGTGGGATGCTTTCGTTCACGAACAGCGTGGCCAGTGCGAACAGGTTCGGCACGGAAACCAGCAGCTGCCCGTCGGGACGCAGCACGCGGTGCCACTCGCGCAGCGTGTGCTCCAGCTCGTGCCCCACGCCGTGTGTGCAGTGCTCCAGCACGTGCGAGGCGTAGATCGTGTCGACTGAGTTGTCGGGAAAAGCGTACAAATTCGACATGTACATGACAAAGTCCACGATGTCGCCGTCGTTGGCGTCCACGATCCAGAAGTCCGCGTTCTTGACGTGGCCGCCGATATGAAGTCGGATCGGTTCGTGAGCGGCCAACGCCTTCTGGACTCGAACAACATACTCGTCTTCCACGTTGTTGTCATGTTTTGCCGACAACACGGGGAAGTTACGCGGCGATACAATGGAAGACTGAACCGACGAGAAAATGTGCATTGGTCGCGTTGGTCCACCCGCCAGCAACCTTGACTTCTTCACTTGCCACGCCACTTTCACCGACTCCTCGAAGCTGGTCGTGTACTTGGCAGTGTCAAATAGAGGGTATTTCAACCGACTATCCTCCACTTTCTGGCGCAGCTTCTCCAGCACTTGCCTATGCGTTGCCAGGTACACGGCCAGTTCGACGTATTCTTTGAACGAATTCACTGTCAGATCTCGCAAGTCCAGCGAGTTCAATGCCGAGCTCGTGGCGCGATTGCTCATTCTGTCTCCTTCGAGAGTGATAACCGGTACGCCAGCACACAGCGCGTCGAGGATGGTAGTGTGGCCGTTCTTCAAGGACGTATCGAGAACCAGATCTGCAGCGCGCTTTCTGTAAGTGTGGTCAATCCACGGATCGAGCGGCGAGAAAACGAGTCTGACGCCATCGATTCCATGCGCTTCAGCCTCCGCTCGCAGATTCGCGATTGCTTGTTCGTGGCCAAAATACTCTTGGAACCACAAAACGCTGGATGGAACTCGTGACAGAATTTCCATCCACGCACCGAAGACTGAAGGATCCATTTTCTGCCAGTTGCTGAACGTGGCAAACGCAAATGTCTTGTCTGTAAGCTCGAAGAATTTGGAAATCCTCGGGCGTTCGCCTTCCAGCGTGTGGCCAAGCATTTGGAGGTGGTCGTTGACAATATAGTGCGTTGGTAGGAGCAGCAGCTTCTCGGAGAAGCCGCGCGCACTCGTTTCAGCAGGCGTTGCCACACTGTCACTCAGAACAAAGTCGATGGACGGGTTACCGGTTGTCATAGGATAGCCGAGATACGCCACCTGAAGAGGAGCCGGGCGATGCGTGAAGATGCTGATCCCGGAGTGAAGCGTGTGGCCGTTTAAGTCCATGAGCACGTGAATTTCGTGCGACTGGATAAGTTTCGCGGCGTCCAGCGCGTTCTTGCCCTTCAATGAGATCATGTAGTCCACGGTACGGGAAATATTTCGACTCCACCAGGAAGACGCATCTGAGAGCGAGAAACAGTATACTTTCGTCTGGTGGCCTGTGCTCGAAAGCAAAGCCAGCAAGCCACGCAGCAGCGAGGAAATGGGATGCACTCCAAAGTCCGACGACACGAATCCAATCCGCAGTTCCGGTGCTTGCAGTCTCAAGATGTCCGTGCCTTCCTCACAGCAGAGTCGCTCTGTTGTTCCATCCAACTCCTGGTATGCTCGTCGACGGAGTTCAACGAGCGTCTTCGGCGACAGCTCAGCCACATCGAACGCGTTCACATCAGGAAGAACCCCTGCCTTCAACGACATCTCGAGCGTCTGCTGCACCTGCGCCATCGAGTCGTCGCGGTCCTTCCAGCTCGCCATCCAGTTCCGGGCCTTGACAAGCGCGTACGTGTTGACCACCGAGCCTTTCTGCTTCACACCCACCTCCAACGCCGCCACCGCTTCGGGAAGGCGCTTCTGGTACAAGTAACAATTGCCCAGATGCACCCAGCTCTGTGCGTCGTCGTCGTTCACCTCGACCGCCGTCTCGAACGTCCGCGTGGCCTCCTCCAGGTCGCCCAGCGCGTACTGCGCCACGCCAAGGTACTGGAACACACTGGGGAAGCTCAAATCCCGCAGCACTGCCATTGCAACGTCAGCGAACACACTTTAACTCATTGCAACACACTACCCAGCGCTACCTTCCGAGTTGTTCTGCAGCACGACCTGGTTCGCCACCTCGTGGAGCTGCACCATGTCGCCCTTTGCATACAAACGCCGCAGCACCTGGTTCACCTGCAGTGCCGACGAGCTGCGCAGATCCAGCCCCAAGCCTTGCGCGCGTATCACCGCCAGGAAGCAGCACACCAACAGCATCCGCAGCAACCCCATGGTCGCGATCTTTTGATATGCTAGTCAAACATGGCTACAATCCCACACCGCTTCAAGATTTCGTACCTAGTGTGGACAGTTGGATCCACAAAGAGAAAAGAAGGCCGTAGCCACTTTGGCCACTCGCGGACTTGCGGCCGAGCAGACACTTTGCCATGCGACCCGGTAGGCGATACACCCGCTTTCTCCCGCTCTGCAACACCCAACATGGGTTGAAAAGCGTCGGCATGTATAAGTTCGACGTCACTCACTGTACTTTTTTGCGCAGAGGAACGCGGAGCTGCTGAAGTAACGGACCTGGAGGCGTGGAGCTGCTCGGACGAGGAGGAAGTTGACGTGCAGCTGCTGGACTCGGCGGCCAAGATTGACGACGCATTGCAGCAGGAGCCGCTGTCGTCCACGGCGTCGCAGAGCTCGGACGACGCGAGTGCAGGCAACCAGAGCGAGGAGATGAGCGAGCTGCGTCGAGCCAACGAGCAGCTACGAGGCGAGGTGGCAGACCTGACGAACGCGCTGCTGGCGAGAGACCTGGAGCTCGTGCGGCTACGAGAGCGATGCCAGTTTTTAACCACTGCAGTGGAGCAGCAGGACAAGATCATTGCCAAGATTTACGCCACGGCGAATGAGAAAACGTCGGTGGTGACGGCCTTGCCGGTTCCAATGGCGGGGACGACCTTGAGGGGTGATAACTTGAAGAAAAAAAAGGAAAAGACGGTGGGTAGCTCCATGAAGAGCTACCCCGGGGCGGTAGGGATGGCGGAGCCTGCGCAACAAATGCTGGAAGCGCGGCTGGACTCCATGGGGTTCCAGGGTGAGAGCGTCGAGAAGGCGGTGGAATCGCTAAGAGAGAATTTGCCGGCGGAGCTGAACAAGCTTAGTGAAGACGTGGTGAATGTCGACTTGGGCGAGCTGCCGTACACGCCTCGCGCGGCTACCAAATCGAACTGCCTCAGCGCAAGTGCCAGCGTGTATAGCTCGAGCAGCACGGCAACCGCCTCGTCGTCGTCTTCTCTGTTTGGAGACGTGGGCGAACCAGTTGCGAAGCCGCCACGCTCGTGGACTTCGCCGAGGAGTATTTCGATTGTCAAACGGCGTCCGTCGCTCGAACGACAGGGCAGCAGCCCGACGGAGGAGGTCTTTGCGAGGTCAGCAGGCTTTCTTCGCAAGTCCAACCGCACCATGTCGGGGAGATTGAGTGTGACCGACCTTGGGCTACTCCACAACGATGACGACGAAGACGCTGAAGGCAACCAGTCACCAGAATCGGCTCCTCTGAGCGGGGTCAACAACGAGGACGATGGCCTCAGTTTTGCAGATAGTGGCGGGTCAATCGTGTCTACGAGAAGCCGCAGCCAGCGGAATCTTTTCGCTGATGTTGACGAAGCAGCCAAGAGTAATAAGAAGGCGTCCAGCTCCAACCCGGCCGTGGATGATAGAGCCGACCAGGACAGTTTAACTTACGGGGAGTTTCTGCAGCGCATCAGTCTGCCAGCCTCCCGAGACATTTTGGACAAGATTCGCATGTTTGTTGGCTCGATTTTGGGTCCTCGCGGTGACGGCCGCCCTCCCCGCTCCACAGACTACGTCGAGTACGATTTTTACGGGAAGCACGAGTTTCGCCGCCGATGCAACCGCTTTTTTGAAGGCATGGAGGACACGTTGTTGGACCACCCGGCCTGGCGCCATGCGTCCGAGGCGAAACTAGCCAAGGCGCGTGACGGTGTTGAGAAGTACGTGATGGACAAAGTGTCCGACATTGCGTTCAACCAGCTGAAGGAATGCCAAGAGTGGATGAAAGAGGACGAGGCGCTTCTTCGACGCATGCAACTGCTTTCGGTACGTCATTGAAAACCATTTCTTCAGTTGCAGCTCACTTTCCTGACTGCTTGTCTATCTTTTGCTAATGTTGATAGTTCATCACGCCGGCCATGCTGGATATCAAGCCGTGCATGCGCAACGAAGTCGTGTGGTCAATGGCGGAGGACGAGCTGCGGCGTATCAACTCGTTCCGTTCGCCAGGGGACAAAATCAATTGCATTGTTCGGTGCTGCAGCGTGATTTTCAGTGTTCTCAACTTGTCCCGAGGAGACTCGGGCAGTCGTCCCGGCGCCGACGACTTTCTGCCAGTTTTCATCTACATCGTTCTGCACTCGCAAATCCCTCGGCTGCATTCCAACTGCGAGTACATTTCAGCGTACCGGAACCAGGCCGACTTGATGTCAAAGTGAGCATCGCCTTCCCAGTGTCACTGCAGCGACCTCTCTCACGTTTTGTCTTCTGTGTCTGAATGCGAACAGGGCTGGGTACTGCTTCGTGAACCTGCGCAGTGCGATCGAGTTCATCATGGTGATGGAAGGGTCCATGTTGTCTATCTCGCAGGAGGAGTTCGAAAGGTGAGACGCCGTCGTTCTTGTGCCTCTTGAATCTGGCTAACTGACGCTTTGTCCTTTTTGCAGGCTCTATTCCGAAAGAGAAAAGCTTCTGCTCAAGTCGTGAGCAACAGTAGGAGTTGGTTGTGTGTGGTGGGTCTCGCGATGTCGCGATTAAATATTAAATACTTGCATATCTGAGAATGCCTCGCAGTTTTAAAAAACTATTTTCTTAAAAGAAAATAGTCGAGTTTATCAAATTAGGTATTATTCTTCGGCAAGAAGGGGCCGCTGTTCTCCTTGCCGCTGAGCTTCTACGTCTGCCTCTTCTTCTAGTGCTGAAGCATGGCAATAATTTGGTGCTTGGAAGTTCATTGACTCATGCCACAAGATCCCAAGCTCGCCATTAAACTTCGCAAGGCCCAGAACGGCGAGCAGCATGGCCGGGACAATGTACATCAGTGCTGGCTGCCCAGCGACAAAATCTCGGAGTACGATCGCCATAATATTCGCGGCCATCAACCCCACTGCATAAGCGGCAGTGGACGCGCAGAAGTATCCTCGCGAAAGCGGTTGGCCACAGCCATAGTCGCAGCGAATACAAAACGCTACCAGCAAGCCAGGAATTATGATATCTCCCAGGCCGAGCAGTGCCTCCCCTCCATATACCGAGAATACCAACGGAACACTTAACACCATTGGGGTCGGTTGCCGGACGAGCTGGCTGCTGTCGACAGCATCGGTGCCAAGCCGAGAACTTCCGCCACCAGCCGCCACTTCGACCATCACATTAGAGCCAAACAACAGCGGAGAGACGTAGACGAAAAACACGTCGTAGACGAACGCGGCAGTTAGCAAGCTCGTCGCCACGCGTAGATTCGGTAGCCGCACGACATCAATGAACACTACGCACACCGTCAGTGCCATGAGATCCTGGATGGGCCAAATCCACGACTGAGAGCGCGCCAGAAACCAACATAGCGCCATTGCAGGTGCTGCAAGAACCACGAGGAGTAGAAGCGCAGCCTGTACAACGCTGCTAGTCGGAGAGGCCATCCGAGCCACCAAGGGAAGCGTAAATACGTGCGAGAGTGCTGCTCCAGCGCCGACCGCAAATAATACGCTGAGCAGAAGTGCCAAGTGCACATAGTACAGCAGTACCAGCATGCAAGACGCACCCACGAGAAAGTAAATTGCATGTCTGCTACGAAGCTCGAGCCTGTCATCATCCACACTCACGTATTCGTTTGCTCCAGTAGTAGACTCCACTGTCGTCGAAATCGAGCTGCTCGAAGGGTTACGATCGAGTGTTCCAGCTAGAATCCTCGCCACTTTACCGTACGAAAGTTCTCGCTCGTTGCTGCAGGAATAGTACGCCGCCCCCATGACAGTGAGCACCCCCAGCAGCCACGTCGCCGCCATCGACAAGTTCCACGGCGTTTCTTCGGTGTTGAAAGCCCAGACCAGCACGTCCGTATCTCCAATTATGCTCGCAACGTCGTCAATCTGATTTCCATCCTGGAAAGCCACCAGCAGCACAGGAATGGAGACCTCACTAGCCACCGTCGTCATGTTCACATCCCGCAGCGGCTGCATCTGCAGCCAGTTACTTGTGAAGCAGCACGCTTGAAACTGGTTCGAAGCCGTTGGCACCACGCCTCTCATCTTACCAGTAAGCACACACGTGCTCGTGACACAAGCCGGCTTTGACGAGCACGACCAGGCCGAAAAAGGGTCTGCGAGCTCCGGGAACACGGAGCTGTTGGTCGTCACCGTCTCTTCACCCAGTGCACAGTCATAGTACGCGCCGTTGCGCAGCTCCAGACTTGTAGCAGCAAAGGCACCAGCAATGGAGTCTCGAATAATAACCAATGAAGCTCCAACCTGCTCGGAGGCTTTAGCCTGCTGCTCTACGCTGCACATGACGCTTCGAGGCAGCAGCAGCGCCATGTGCGGCGGCCACGCCGTTTCTTCTTCGTCCACGCGACCCACTGCACTGCAGTCGGCCGTCATCTTGGCCTGCACGAGCTGCAGTGACTGGTCGGGCGTCGAGAAGGCGGCATTCACCTCGAGTTGGCCGCTGGGACGCGAGTAGGACGAGGACGGCCACGAGACGCGCGGCAACGGGGCGCCGAAGGCTGCTGCAGTCACGTGGAATTGCTGCGACGTGGTCGGCTGTCGAGTTCGCAGTTGCAGCACGTCGGCGGAGTGAGCCATATCGTCCTGGAGAAGCAGCAGCGCGAGCAGCGCCACTCGCGCCGCCATCGTTCGTCTACAGTGCTTTTGTCTTTTGCACTGGAAAACGCTGCCGACCTTTCGTGAAGATTATATTAGCCAATTGAAGAGATGGGAGATTGTGATTGGCGGAAACGACGTTGAAATTGCGCCAGTTTTCAGTTAGTTGTGCCCTCAGCTTTATCCATCCCAAGTGTCAGCACTGCAACGACTGGTCAAGCGGTGCCACCACCATGGCATTACATTGCTTGCTCAAATCTTTGACCACCGTTAGTGATTGCACTCGCCCCAGATCCCAGAATCGCACCATCCTTACCTCGGCCAAGCCCACTACAACTTACAACACCAAGGTGATCAACGCTACGCACCAATAGTTTTCGAAATTCCTGTTTCTCTGCTTCCCAACGGTTACCTCAATCACGAGGACCTGACTGCAGTTACAGGAGCAGAGGGAATCCACCGCTCGACGGCCTCTGTAATCTTGGGCAAAGGCAAACGTGGCCCGCACCTGCCGCAGAACACCTTCTTCGTGGACAAGATATCCATAGGGATATCTGATGATCCGTACGGCAAGTCCCTTCCCAGAAGAACAAGACCGCGTCACAAAATCTGGTGCCATTGGCACTGCCCGGTAGGCTCAGACATGGTTCAGGCAGTTTCTCATTCGCGAATTCGCTTGGTCGCAGATAACTGAAACCCCCAGCCATTTCTGTCGGCCCGTTAGTATTCCTGGTCCCGCCCCTAGACTCTCTACATTCCAGGCACAGGCGGAGCGCAGTCGTTCATGACGGTAATTGAAGCCGAAGCGGTCGGCGACGACTTCGATACGGACGTTCTCCGCCTTCTTCTGTTGGGAAACGAGAAAAGCACGAGTAGCCTGAACGTTTTGTTAGAAATCCGATCGCATTTGTCTAGTATGACAGTGTCACAATGGATACCTGGGCGTACGGTGTTGTTACACTAGATACATCATACAGCATGTCGGACCCGGGCTGCAGCCACACCAAGCTGAAGCAGCGCGCATATTGCTCTGGTGTATCCGTCATATTCACTGAAAGTAGCCGGAATTGACTACATTCTGCAAGTGGAGGCTGTGCCCAGTACTATCACGCTCAAGGTTGACTCGCTACCGTGTGCGCCTTTTGCGCTTAGCCGCAAAGACCGCGCATGAGTTGCCATTCCCGTTCGAGCTGACGGCGCAAGCTCCTGTAATCATGCCAGACACCCTCCAGGTAGTGTCAGAGCCCGCCAACACGTTCTTGACTGTGTCTTGAAGCGCAAAACAAAGATGAGCGCCAGTATGTTTGTGGCGCCTCCGGTGATGGTGCGCCCTAATGCAATGAAGCGGAAGGCATCAACCCCCACCGCTGCCAGTTGGCCACATGCTTGCCGCAAGCTCTCAGTCGAAATATCCAGCAATGAGTTCGACGTGGACTTACCAAGCGCATGCGTGCTCGCGGACGACGACCCGGAGGAAGAAGAACGGATTTTTCAACACCAGAAAAGACTGTTCACCCACGCGTCGGCCCCTTAAATGTGATGCGATAGTCGAGACTCAGCCACGAGGGGATACAACATTCCGACCCACGCCAATCGAGCGGAGCATTCAAGACGCAACAGGGCATTCCGATCATACAAGGAAAGAGCCTCAATTCTTTCTTGAGAATGAGCGACATGGTTATAAGAACACGGTTGAGGTGTCATTAGTGCTGCGGACTGCCTACGAGTTTAGCTTTGATGTTCGAGGGCTTACGATACATGCACTTTGCTCGTGTTAGCCGATTGATGCGCTGCACTGATCCGGACACGTTGGTGATTGCAAGATTTTCGCGCCAGTATATCATCCGTCCTGCTACTTATGCCCCACGTTCACGTAGAAATGGGTGCGCTCATGATCCTTGATCTATTTGACTTTGTCTTTTACAGCATCGACACTGCCAGCGCCTTTCAAGCGGCCGTGTAATTCATCACATCGCTGGCGATCATCGACTCGTCACCTGGTGCGCCGGATTTTACAGAGAAGTGAATGCCAGCAGTTTCAGCTCCATGCTCGCCTGCAACCGGCACATAAACGTCTGTCATGTTTGCAACGGAAACCGCCGTTGCACCCGCGCCAGCATCGTTAGCAAGCAACCACTTTGCTTCATACCGCAGCTGACAGCGGTAAACGCGCAATATATGACAATTGCCTCTCGAACGCGAGACATGGGGGCCAAACCATCGACGTTAGACACCAGATCTCAGCGTCTGGTCCGTCTTCTTGGTGTATGAGAGCTTCCGTTCGGCCAACGGATATCATCGCCACACGTACCCGGCACCGAGAACATCACCGCCGATGATGAAGGCGGATATGTGCCGAATTTGCTCCGCGAAAAAGCTGTGCAACATTATGCTGAAGCGAAACGACGGTGGGTTTGCCCACCTCTTTCTCACCACCCAGTGGAATCTCATGTGCCGCTCCAAGTCGGCCAAGACGCTGCACACATCTCACCTGGTGAACGGCGACGACAGCATCGGGTGCGTACTCCATAAGACAAAGACCAAACAAGAGGGTAGTGGTCCAAAGGACCCGCGCCATGTGTACGCCAACCCGAGTGCACCAGCGACGTGTTGGATCACTGTCCTAGCTATTTACTGGGCGTGCAACCC
>JAABLK010000844.1:0-15687 GCA_012295415.1 Phytophthora chlamydospora | reverse complement strand
GGTTTACATCCTCAGGCTTTCCAAGCCCAGGCTACCGCTATACACTGGACGATTCAGGTTTCACCGACCTCGTCACAGCTGGTGCGCGTGCCCGGATTTGGGGTCCTCGGATTTCACCGAGTTGTTTATATTTGTAGGAATTGCTAGCTGTTGAGCTTCGTTAACCTCTAACCGTTTATCATGGCCAAGGGACGAGGCAAGCAGAAGAAGAACGAGGAGCGCGAGGACGAGGGACGCGGTGAGGCGTCGCGCCAGTCGCGCAGAGTGCAAGGGCTTCCAGCTGAGGAGCACAAGGACCTGGATCAACTGAACCGGGAACGGCGTGCGCGGCTGAAGGCTGAGCGGGAGGCGCTCGCCGCCCCAGCTGAAGAACCTGCGGCTGAACCCGCTGCTCAAGACGAACAAGTTTCGACGGAGGCAGCTGAAGAAGCTGAAGTGTGTTCTGAGGTCAAGGTGGAGAGACCCCCGGAGGAGCGGGTTCAGGCAAATGAATCTGCTCAGGCGTCTGAGGGAGGCGCCAATGTGGTGGAGTCCCCGGCGGTGGATCGAGTTTCAGACTCTCCGCCGCCGGTTCAAGAAGTGGAGTCGAAGGCAGTAGCGACTACGGAACCAGAGCCGAAGGATAAGATGCGTTCAGCGTCTGAGAATCCGACTGTGTTTTCAAGACCGTCGCTCAGGTCGTCCAACCTGCCTGCTACCTCCCCGCAAGTTCAAGAGCCTGAACGTGAAGCATTGCGCACCAGTGATGCCCCAAAAGTTGTCTCGCCCCCCGAGACCCTGAACGCAGATTTGCGTTCAGACGCCAGGGTGGAGACTCAGGACTCTCAGATTGCTGTGGAGGAAGCGCAGAACTTCGTGGCTCGACAAGTGTATCGCTGGGAACAGATGCGTTCAGGACGTGTCATCCCGCCGCATGTCGAGTACGCATGGCCGACACCATTGCCAGACTTTTCTTCGTGGTTTGAGGCTGCCAAGGCAACGTCGAGTTATCTTCAAGACCGAATGTCACTGGAGAATCAAGATGCTGCTTGGATAGCTGAGTTACAGCCTGAACGCAGCGGCTTTGGCTTCGCTGAAGACCTGACCGCGGTCTGCATCCTGTTAACCCCGTTGACAGCACGCGAGTGTGTCGCGGTGTTGGAGACTATGCTTTTCGAGGCTGGGATTAACTTCGTCAACGTGGTCCCAGAGTGGTTTGCAACGCATGCGTCGAAGGTCAATCCGGCATATGTGCGTTCAGTGGTTGAAGAACTCCAGCAGTTACTGAGTATCGAGCTCATCGAATGGAAGCAGTTGGTTGCTGGAGTGCCTCACAGGCTGATCCCGATCCTGAACGCACCTGCCGTGGATAATGCGTCCCAAGCCGAGGACGCAACAAGTGCGGTCAAGGTAGCAGAGCCTGAACGTGATGAAGATCAAGCTGAAGAAGGTGATCACTCAATGTCGGATTACGAGATCGAGTTGCTTGGACGAGCTTTCGTCATGCAGTGTCGGACGGCAGGGGTGATGGACTTACACAGTCCACGAGGAAAACCTGATGGTCAACCTCACCCCAAGCGTCCCCAGCGCAGACCGGCACGCCCACTCAGTGTCTCGACTCCGTCGGAACATTCACTCGCCTTGTCGTCGAACGCTAACCTGAGTGTGGACTCGCGGCCGCTGAACCTGAACGCGCCTTCGGAAGATCGCTCAGGTTCATTCCGGAGCATGGTGGGTCCGTCTGGATCTTCTCAGGACTCTCCGTTTGAGGCTTCATCTGGAGCACAGACGTCCAGGAACAGCTCATCGTCATCTTCGATGATGTCTATGGGACATAGTGCCTCAGTGCACATGCCCTATATGAACCCCACTGCACGAGTCATGAGTGTTCAGAGTGCTGGAGGTCTGGCCGTGGGTGTCGACTTTGGTGGTGTCCTGACTCAGACAGTAACCTCACCTCCCGTCGAAGCACCATACGAAGCTGACGTGGAGATGGAGCCTGAGCGTGCGGATGAGACTCGAAGTCACCGAACTGCGTTCAAGGAACGTTCGTCGATATCTGCGTCCAGAGCTGAAGGTCGAGAGTCTGCGTTCAGTGAATCAAGCAAGTCTGCCAGCAATGCCAGGCATTCGTCTGTGAGTTCAAGACATGACACTAGGACGCGAACGTCAGGACACAGCAAGTCTAGTCGCTCGAGCCGGTCCCACCGTTCATGTTCTCACTCTTCAGCATCGTCAGGAGCTGCTCAAGTTGCGTTGAACCTGATGCGTCAGCACCAACAAGCTGTGGCTGAACTTCAGGCAAACCAAGAAGCATTTCAGGACCGACAGCACAAGGCTCAACTTGAATTTGCCATCGAGATTCATTCGTTGAAAGAAGAGATGAACCGCGCGAAGGAAGCGAAGGCTCAAGCTGATGCTGCCCTAGCGCAAGCTGAGCAAGCTCGAATGGCGGCGGAGCGTCGTGGCCAAGCTGCGGAAGAACAACTGCGTGCGAGTTCCATGAAGACTGCGTTCAAGGTTGAAGACCTGAACGCATATGTCGCTGAAACTACGCGCCTGGAACGTGACCGACTGCAGGCAGAGGCGGATGAGGCTATGCGTCTTGAACGCCAACGACTTCAGAGTGAAGCTGAAGAAGTGCTGCGACGGGAGCGTGAACAGGACCGAGCGAAGCTGGAGCGCAGATTGGCCGAAGAGCGTGTTGGCAGTGGCGTCAGTGATGCCGCGCGTACGGGATTAGTCGAGCAGGAGATCAACGCCCGCCTGGAGCAAGAACGCCAAGAGCGCGAGCGGGAGCGCGATGCTGCAGTGAGTCGACAAACGTTTCTGGCTGCTCAAGTCCGAGAGTTGCGCACGACACTGGCGCAGATGCAAGCTGTTCGTGCAACGGCTCCCCCTGATTCAGCAACTAAGTCCAAGCCTGAACAGTCACCTGACCCTCAACGTGCAACCTTGGATGCACAATCGAGTGGCGTAATCAAGGATGACCGTCCCGGCTATGCCAACTTGAAGAACATGACCGAAGTCGGTGCTGCACAGCTTGATGCAACGGTGGGAGCAGGCGCGGCGAGATGGAAAGCCGCCGCCCAGAGTCAGACTGCGACAGGGACGAAGACTGAGACACCCACGAAGGTTCCTTCAGTGAAGGCTGAAAGTGCGACCAGGGCCAAGACTGAATCTGCGTCCAAGGATTCAAAGAAATCTGCGGCCAAGAAAAGTGCAACCAAGAAACCTGCGCCCAGGAAAACCCCTCCTCGGAAAGAGGAGAAGGAGGACGTAGACCCGCCGTCATCTGGCCCAGACGACTCCGATCCAGACTCGCCGAGCTCAAGTGACCATGACTCAAGTGACTCAAGTGACTCCTGGAGTGATGATTCAGACCATGACCAGAATGTGCCGACCAAGTTCAAGGATGGCACCTCCACGTGGACATATCGCCCTTTCATCAGTTATAATGCGGTGGAGAAGTTCAACGAGGACGCACCACTGGAAGACCGAGTTGGCTGGTGGGAGAGGTTCATGGATATCGCTGCTCAGGGAGGCTGGTCGCACAAATGGAGGATTCGTCAACTTCGAGGTCGTATGTCAGCTCCGCTGAGGGACTGGTACGCCCAGCTACCCAAGTCAACGAGGCATGACTGGAAGAAACTGTCACACCGTTTCAGGCATATTTACTGCCGGACGACGGGTTCCTATGCTGAGCGCTACTACACGATGAAGATGCGCTCAGGCGAGACCGCGCTCAAGTTCTTCTATAGGTTGAACGCAGCTGCAGCCAAGGCTGACATGGACGTACAGAAGACTTCCAAGCGTCGCGAGCAACATGTCCGCCGCTTCATCAAGAAGCTCAAGGATACTCAGCTCAAGACTGCATTGCAAGGTCAGCGGTTCAAGAGCCTCAGCGACGTTGAACATGCGCTCAGACGACACGAAGATGTATGGCGTGAAGAAGGTTATGACACTCCGTCGCCCAAGCGAGATTTCCGCGCCGACAATGATCCGCGTGGGAGATTCAAGCCTCGGCGGTCTGGTCGCGCTTTTGTCGCCCAGGATGCTGAGCATGACGACGATGCTGAGCCTGAACTTCATGTGCGATTTCAAGAGCCTGATGAGGAAGAGAAGCCGCCAGTACCTTCGGCCCTCGTGGCAGCCGCCAAGACACGAAGTCAGCAGTCTGAATCGGACGTTCAGCCTGCACGAACAACTCAAGACCTGGTCGATGTGATCTACCGTGTGATGGAAGCTGGAGGATGGCGTCCAGGGGTGAACAATCCAAATGTGCGTTCAGGCCCAATGTCGCCACGTTCAGGGAATCAGCCATGGGGCTCAACCTGTGACAACTGTGGAAAGCCTGGGCATGACAAGGAGAATTGCTGGAAGGACTTGACGTGTGAACGCTGCGGATGGAAGGGCCACCCTACACAATCCTGCAGGGCGCAGCCTTGCGATAAGTGCGACCGGTTTCATCGCGGAATTCCGTGTGAAGACTGGGATTCGTTCCTGATGGTGAAGACTCTCGCCGCAGCCCAAGGCTCGTTCAAGGAAGTCCTCGACTACGTTGCGAAACAACTCCGAGATGGAGAAGCCGACTCTAGGAAGAAGTCGTTAAACCACTAAGCCCGCTGGATGGGGATCCAGTACGCGTCGGGCTGAAGAGAACCCCAGAGTTGTGCGCGCTAGCGTACGTTGGCCCAGAGCTGAGAAGAAGACAAACCCAAGGTAACCAACAATGCATGACTGTGTTTCAAGAATCCACCCCTGGTCAAGATCAAGTGCGTTCAGACTCATGTTTGGACAATCTGCGTTCAGCAAATCCGCGTTCAAGCTCACCTGATTCAGGTGTTCTTGAATTCAAGCTTGAACCAGGAGAACGATATGGTTGGTGGGAGGATCATGAACCTGAAGACACACATGAGGTCGCCACGGTGCATGGTGCGGTGAATAACGTTCGGACGAAAATCCTCCTGGATACTGGAGCGTCAGTGAGCATGTTGAGTCTCGACTTTGCGCGTAAGCTCGGACTCAAACTCAAGACGCATAAACAGTTGAAGGTTACAGGACTGGGAGGAATTCCGACGTATATCACTGCCCACGCTGAAGTGAAGGTCACGCTTGGACCAAGGGTGGTGTACGTCGCAAGGCTTTGGGTGGCCAACATCGGTGAAGGTGTGGATGTGTTGCTAGGCATGAACTTCATGTTCAGCGCTGGAGTGAGACTCTCAATTCGCGAGGGACTAGTGATGTTGCCCGATGAAGAAACGCTTTTGATGTACGATGGGCCTGATCGCAGGCACATGGGTTTGGATCTGCCTGTGCGTCCGACTGAGACTTTGTATCTGCGTCCAGGGGATAGCGCCATCGTGCGCATAAGGTATGGACAATCCAACCCTCAGCGTGAAGTTGTCTGGGCTGGGCGTGGAGATCGATGGGTGACCAAGATCATATATGCGGCCAGGTCCTGGCCCACTGCGGTCAAGGTGGTGAACATCTCAGACAAGCAGATATGGATTGACACTGGGACGGCTGTGGCAAGAATCGTTGAGTATGGACACTTCCCGCAAGCAGGACGGTATGTTCGACCGGGCAAGCGGAAGTACTTAGAGTGGCAACAACTCATTTATGAGAACACGCTGTCAGCTCAAGCTCGTATGCGAGCAGACAAGCTGGCCCAACTCCTCCATGAGCAGGAGCCGCCCTGCGTTCAGACTCCTACTTATGCCTGGCTGTCTAAGATTCTGCTGCGACCTGATCCAGTGACCGCTCAAGTCCGTATGGCCCAACTTCAGACCCCGCCTAAGACGCCTCGCAGAATCATCGCTCAGGCCTCTGAGCAAAGCGGTCAAGAGCTGTTCAGCGTGGAGATGACAAGTGTCGGTGTCCAGACGGACCCAGTCAATGAAAGTGACTGTGGGGACGGTGTTCAGGGTTTCGACATTGGCTGTCAGACTGTAGGGAACGATGTGTGTGCTTTCGCAGCCGCTGAGCTTCCCACACATCACCAAGACCCTGAATCGGAACTTGGGAATCCCGAGAACTGCGTTCAGCCTGAAAGTCTGAATGCAGAATCTGGTGAGAGTGAAGGTTCAGGTTCCACTGTGCAAGGTTTTGCGAGTACGCCACTGTGGAGACTGGAGCAAGAATATGCTCGGTGCATGCGGGTATCAGCTGAGGAATTGGAGTTGGAACCCCCAGTGTATATCCGTGAAGGGAGTGAACTGATGGCTCAACTACGCGATCAGCTGACCATGTTGCCCGAGCTGAAGGATTTAAGCCCCGAATGTAACATCGATGAGGCGAATGTGGGCGTGGAAGGCGTCTCGACGCCCGAAATGGAGGCCAAACTGAGGCAGATCCTCAAGTATCATCGACGAATCTTTCTCGGTGATGGTAATGCTGCTCCAGCTCCGGCTCGTGGTGTTGTGTGTGACTTGGATGTTGGTGATGCTCGCCCAGTCGCTCAGCGTGCAAGGCAAATCGCTCCGCATCTGCTGGTCAAGGTATACGAGTTGCTCAAGAAACTCCTTGAAACGGGACTGATTGAATTGTCTGAATCGGAGTGGTCTTCCCCGATCGTGATCGTGCTGAAGAAGAATGGTGTCGACATTAGGATGTGTATCGACTATCGGCTGGTCAACCAATTGATCAAGCTGTCGCGCTACCCTCTGCCCCTGATCGATGATCTGCTTATTGGTTTTGAAGCGGCAATGTGGTTCATGAGCCTAGACATGGCCAGTGGATTTTGAGCGGTACGCATGACTGAACGTGCAAAGCTGATCTCAGCGTTCATCTGCCCGTTTGGCCACTTTCAGTGGACTCGCATGCCGTTCGGACTCAAGAATGCTCCACTTGTGTATCAGGCAGTACTCAACAACTGTCTGTGGGGTTTCGTGCGCTTGCCACCTGAAGAAGAGGCGTTGGTTGACAAGGATGTTTTGGAGTTTCTCGAGCTGGAGGTTTCAGAGTCTGAACGTAAGAGCGATCTAGACCCTGAACGCAGACTTGAAGAAAATGCTGAACGGAGTGCGTCCAAGCTTCCAACCTTAGCGGAGGAAATGACCGTGTTCAAACGCAGCATCCCCGCACCATCCCAGATGGGTCCAGTGTTGGGACGTAGCTCGTACATTGACGACATCGCTCATGGAGCCTCAACGTGGGACCAGTTGTGTGATGACCTCAACGCACTTTTGTTCAGGTTGAGGTATTGGAATATCTCAGTAAGTCTTCCGAAGAGCGAATTTGGCAAGTTGACCATCCCGTATCTTTCGCACGAGATCAGCGCTGAAGGAATTCAAGCGACGCCCAAGATTGCCAAGAGCGTTCAGGATTTACCTTTCCCATCTACTCTCAAGGGTCTTTTCTCGGGAGTCTGAACTATTATAACAAGTTCATCGAAGACCTCCCAGTGATTGCTGCTGTGCTTTACGAACTAACGGATGAACAAGTGCGTTCAGGCCGCGACCTTGCCCGAGCTAAGGAAGCATTCGAAATCCTGAAACGTAAGATTGTCTCAACGCCGCTGCTCAGACATCCTGATCGCACAAGGCAGTTCGTCATTATCCCACATGCAAACCCGTGGGCAGCTTGTGCTGTCCTCGGTCAGATGTACGATGGAGTGATTCAGCCTGTGAGGTTCACAGGACGAGTCCTGAACGAGTCCGAGATTCGTTATCACATCGCGGAAAAGGAAGTTGTCGCTGTGTTGAGAGTGTTGGAATTGTTCCGACCCCTCATTTGCGATTCACAGTTACCACTACTGATCCATACCCGCTATTCGGTACTGAAGTGGCTGCTCAAGTCGAGTTCAGCTGACGGCAGACATCTCAAGTGGGGATTGGAATTATCCCGGTGGTCTCTGGAGGTTCACCGCGTTCAGCGCGACGAGGATGGACTCGCCGCGGTATTGGGCGCAGGCATCACTCCACGCGAACACCTCGATGTGGTTGCGGAAGAACTCATTCCTGCCAAGGGACGCATCAGGCCACCGCCTGCGATCAGCATTGAAATGCTTGAATCGGACTATCAAGGTGTGGTGCTGAGCTTCGATGGGGCCGCCAAAACTTCGACTCGTCAAGGGAGTTGTGGTTGTGTGCTATGGCAACTACCTGGATGGCGTGTTCTGGATGCGCGAGGATTCATTCTGAATGATGTCACTGTCAACGATGCCGAATACCACGGCCTGTTGAAGGGGCTAACCCTGGCCGCAGAAGCTGGAGTCGAAGAGTTGGTCGTGGTTGGGGATTCTAGGATCGTGATTCAACAAGTTCAAGGGCTGATCAATTGCAACACTCCAAACCTTCAGCGCAGATTGGCTGAATATGAGGTGCTGAAAGTCAAGTTCAAGAGTATACGGCTGGTTCATGTGAAGCGACTATATAACCAAGCCGCTGACTATTTGACGTCGAAAACTCTGGCCCTCGGCGAGTCGTGGCGTGTGGAAGATGAAGCCGAGCGCACACACTTGGAACTGGTGTCAAGGATTGCCGAGCAAGTGATGAAACCTGTTGAAAACTTGAACGCAGACACAGTCAAGCATGAAAGCTTGAACGCAGATGATGACCCTGGGCCTGAATCGGCCCCGTTATCTCCTGCGGCTAGGGTGTTTGCTGTCATGACCCGCTCACGCTCGAGATCGGAGCCGGAGTTTCAAGAACCCATGGGACCGCTCGAATATCAAGCTGAGCGTTGGCGAAGGATCAAAGCTCATCAGGACGGAGACAGATTCCTAAAAGAGATCAAGGATTACCTGAAAGGAGCCATCGTTCAATACTCCCACGCTCAGGTCAAGAAACTTGCCAAGCACGCTGAGCGATATGTGCTCGACTCAAATGAAGTTTTGTACCGTCTGAGCACGCCCACACGAGATCGTCCTCGCAACAAGGAGTCTGAACCGAGGTTGGTAGTCCCTACGGATCTGCGCTCAGACATTCTGCACTATGCTCACGAAGACTTTCAAGGCGGGCATCAAGGCATAACTCGGACGTATGAAAAACTGCGTTCAGAGTTCTTCTGGCCGCGGATGTACGCCGACGCTGAAGTCTTTGTGAAAGAGTGCACCGATTGTGCGTCGGCCAAGGGTCAGCCTTTGAATCGGGGTCCGTCGCCAGGGAACATTGAACCAAGGTACCCGTTCGAAGTCGTGTCGATGGATTTCGCTACGCATCTCCCAAAGTCTGAACGTGGGAATACTTTCCTACTTCTGTTTCAAGACACATTTTCCGGCTACGTGATGTGTAAACCGATGAGCTCGACAACGGCTCAAGACGTCGCTGAAGCTTATGAGGAACAGGTGTTCCGACGGTTTGGTGCGAGTTCAATGATCCGTCACGACCAAGATCCCAGGTTCATGTCTGAAGTGTTCACCCGATTCAGGGATCTGCTGGGCAGTAAACAGCGAGCAACTTTAGCCTATCGCCCTCAGGCGAATGGCCAGCAGGAACGCTCCGTTCAGACTGTCATCCACAGTATTAGAGCATACGTTGCTGAAGCAGATCAAAGTGACTGGGACGAGCATGCTGAGCGTTTGATGTTCGCCCTGAACACATCATTCGATGCGACCAGGCTCGATACGCCATTCTACCTGATTCACGGTTGGGACGCTCAAGGGACGCTGTCTGCTATGCTTGGACCCAAGCCCTCAAGTGTGCCTGAACGCACTGCGTATGAATGGCGTCGCAAGTTTCAGCGTGATTACAGCTACGCTCAAGCCTGTGCGGAAGACTTACAGAAGAAAGCCAAGCAGGCACGTTCAGAGGCTCAGACGAGGAAATGGCAAGAATTGTCAGATCGTATCAAGGCGGGTTTCGAAGTTGGTGACGCCGTCTGGCTCTACATACCCAAAGTTCAACCCGGGCTGAGTCGGAAGTTCGCACATTTGTGGCATGGTCCGTTCAGAGTCGAGGAGATTCACGACGGATTCAGGGTCAAGCTCAAGGTGAAAGACACTGGATATCGCGTTAACCCTTGGGTGCATGTCAGCCGACTGAAACCACGCGTCTTATTTCCAAAACGTCCAGTTGAGGAAGTGGAAGTTGCAGAAGAAGATGACTTTGATGCGACTCTCCTGCCCGAAGACAGCTGGGAGCCGGATGCTGCAAGTGGCGAGTATGAAGTTGAGAAGATCTTAGACCTGCGCTGGGTCAAACGCACACGGACATCTCGCCGCGCTCGAGAGTATCTCGTCAAGTGGAAGAATTACGTCGAACCAGAGTGGATACCAGTCGCACAGCTGAACTGTGGTGCCCTCCTGTATGAGTTTAACCAGGGAGCGAAGGCGCGAGCCCGCTTCCGGGCTATGCAGGCTGGGGATAATCATCCTGGTGTATAGCGTTCCTTGAACGCATATGCCTGAACGCAGATCGCTTTACGTGTGAAAATGACTATGACTATGGAATGGATCGATTGTAACCTGAAACGTGACCACGAAGACCTGAGCGTGAATTCCCTGAGCTAAGATGACTGAACGGAGTTTCGACCCTATAGGTTGAACAAGACTGTGGAGTTCGCGCTGAAAACGATGATGAAGGAGAAGCTTGGGATGCCAGCTGCTGTTCGCGGTGAGACTTCGGTCGTGAAACGAGCAATAGTGAGAAACGATGAAAAAGGCGAAGAGGATGGCTGAACGTGTACGAAGACTTGGATTGTTGATTCAAGTTACGCTACGACATACATAAGTAAAGCAGAACTGAGGCCGCATCCAAGACGCGCTTCTCGACACGGCACCACCTTCAGTTTTCATGCTCAGGCTCGTTGTCTCTGCGGCCAGGGACGATCCAGTTTCGTGCACGCTCCGGGAGTGAAATGGTCTGAGCACGCAAAGTTGGGGACGCATGCTGGGTCCGCGACAGCTCGTTTGCTGCTGTTGCCCACATAGTGCGTTCAGGCTCGCGCTCGTCCAGCTCGTCCAACTGCTGTCGGAGAGGCTTCGGCTTCTTGTTGGGACCGACGACTCGCGGATCTTCCCAGATCCAGTAACAGGAGCGCTGAGGCAATGGCCAGATCCCCGGTTCGTCAAGCAGACTGTCTTTGAAACCGCGAGTTGCGCGGAGACGCTTGACTTCGGTCTTGTACTTGCGCGTGAGCGACTCTGTGCGGCCTCGACGCTGTTCGTGGAGCTTGCGAGACTCGTCATCTTGCTCAACGTTGATCGCGAACCAATGCAGTATGTCCCACCACGCATGAGCGTTTTTCTCCATGAAAGAGACGAAGCGCCTGAGCCCAGCCATAACCTCTGGACTGAGCTCCGAAGCACGATGGAAGTATAGCACTTTAGTGCGTTCAGCAAAAAGCTTCGTCCATGGAAACTCCGCGGTGAGCAAATTGCCCTTCCGATCTGAAGGCATGAGTGTGATGAAAGTGTCGATGCTCCAGCGCCGATACAGGAAGCGCATGTCAGACTTCTGTGGCGCATAGTTGGGGAACCCGTGTGTCTGCGTCTTGCTCTTCTTTCCGTAGAAGAACATCTTGATCCCGGAATACCTGAACGAGGAAGTGGTCGTTGGATCCACGACTTCGATGACACTGACCTGTGCCAGACTCAGTTCCTGAAACGGAATAGTCGCCAACTCTGTTGAGACCCTCGGAGAGTCACCCAGTAATGCGTGAAGGCTGGCCGCAGTTCGCCGTCTTTTCACTGCGGACTCCGGAGTGGTGACAAGGCTGATAGCACGTTTGGCACGTGGAGTGCGCCTGAGAGTCGGCTCAGAGTTCGGTCCCTCAGAGTCTGAACCGGAGTTCCGCGGACTGCGACCCGATTCAGGCGGCGTTGCTGGAGTGCCGCCTTCGTTCGTCGCACCGATCTCGTCCTCCGCTTCAACCTCTTGGTCAGGCCCATCCTCTGCGTTGACCCTCTCAGTGTCTGGATCGTATGTCGAACCATTGTCACTCTCGCTGGAAGACGAAGAGGATTCAGGCTCGTCTTCGAGGTCTTCTTCGAGTGGATGCCAGCTCTCAACGGGAACTTCACGGCAGTACACACTCTCAAGCTTGACTTCAGCGCTCAGATAATATGCGTCTGGGACGTATCGCGCCCAGGGTGTGGAGTCCAACTTGGCTTCGAGGATCATACTCGTTAACATGTCCCGAAGTGGCTCGCGATGAAAGAACGGGTGAACGACGTTGTCTTCACCCGCGAGCTTTAGGGCCTGCTCGTAAGAGTGCCCGACGAGCATCAACCAGCGCACATCCGGACGCAGTTCAGCCCAGACTTGAGCTCCAGGAAGAGATGCCCGAGCTTCGTCCTCAGTCGCGGTGAGAGGCTCCTTCACTGGACGCGCAAGAAGTTCCGAAGGCGAATAATCACTTGGACGCAGCTGGAGGTTCTCGCGAAACTGACTGAATGGGAGCTTGGCCGCGCGTCGAGTTTTGGAGTTCCCACGTCGGCCAGAAACCTTGGGAGGAGTTCTCTTCACCGCTGTCCCTGAACCTGTAAGGTTCAGCTCGATCGTGGGCCCTGGAGATGATTCAGCCTCGTCCAGACGAGCCTTGTCGCGTTCAGACTTGTAATCGCCGCAGACACACCGAGGTTGATCGGCAGCCATGATATGGATGTTCGTGATCCAGTCTGCCGGAGGCGTAGTCAGCGGCAAAATGTGCGAACAACTCTTGAAGTCGCTTCCAGTTGCCAGAGACAGTGACGTTGGGCTCGTTCTCCAAGAAGTCCGAGAAGGACCACGATCCGAAGGTCTTGTCCTTGAGCTCTCGACGCAGGATCTGGCACTGAGCCCGAACTTCACCCAACTCCTCGTGCTTCTGGTGGATCTCGTCGACGTAGCCGTTCTGGGCATACTGGTGATCCTCCTCCTGGCGCCGAAAGTCCGCGACGAACTGCCTCTGCATTGCCGCCTTGTTCGCCTCGACTCGTGCGACCTCGCCCTCCCAGTATGCCGTCATCGCTTGCCACTCTCGACGCTGAGCGGCATTCTCTGAACGCAGTTCCACAAGATCCTGCTTGAGCGTGTCGCCAGTGCGGTTGAGCTCTGAGCGAATGAGTCGATACTGGGCGAGAAGCCGTTTCAGGGTCGTCCCCAGGTTGAAGAACCGCTCGGCCAGACGATCAGGCCTGAACGCGGTCAGGATGGATGCAAACTCGCGCTGAAGAGTGACTGATCGAAGCATTGTAGCCAAGACGTTGTCCGTTGGAGGTCCAGCGGTGAATTCAGGCAACAAACCCTGAACGTGATCTGCGCAGAGGACGTCTTCAAGGTCGCGGAAGTCTTGAGCGGAGAACATCTCCACCACTTGGAGAGCTTCTAGTCCGCCATGGCCATCACGAAGGCGAGCCCCGTTGCGAACCGCAGCCTCGTCTGCTGGGACGCCGACGACACGGATGGGGCTTCCAGTGCCCCGCTCTGGCGGCACTTCCCAGTGTGCAGGAACTTGCGCCGCGTCGTCCACGAAGCTGAACCCGGACATCTCAACCAAAGAAGACGCAGACCATCGAGCGTACTCAGCGCGTGTGACCAAGCGTGAACGATCCCAAACGCTCGGCGTCGCAGGGTCTGTGACGGACGAACCCCCCGGCCCTGGAAGTGGGTCAGACATTGGCACACTCAGGCTCTGAGCCGTGTTCGCCTTGTCATCATCCCCCTGGGAGCCGTCGCTGGGATGCTGATTGCTGGCCGTGCCGCTCCCGCCGCCGCCGTCCGACGAGTCGCCCTCGTGCTTGCCCTCTTTGTCGCCGTGATCGCCGTTGCCGCCGTGGTGCTCGCTGTCCCCGTTGTCCAACGTCTCCTTCATCTCATGCGCCCCAGGTGGTTTGTTCGCCACCTCCAGCGCGTTCTCGGTAGACTCTGTCTGCTGTGGGGCGCCGCCCCCATGCTCTTGCGCATCCGATGTGACGTCCACTGCTCGTACCATGCTGCTGTGCCGTGTGGATGCCGCCGGTGTCGCTCCGCTGCCCTGCGCGTTCCCGATCTTTGTGTTCGTGGACGACTTCTCGACTCCGTGGAGATTTGGAAAATGAGCGGAGGCCGAACGCTGTTCAGGCCTTCGCCTGTGGATTGAAAGATGCTGACCAGGCAGTGGGAAAGGGTGGAGAAGCTTTTGAATGCTGGGAAGGCGCTTCCCAGAGCCTGGTCCCAGACTGCGTTCAGGCTTCCGCCCGTTAGCCCCTGTTTGTCCAGCCATGATTCGCCAGCTCGCTGTTTTCTCTATGGCGACCGATAACTGGAAGGGACGGTTGTGACGAGGCTGAACGGAGTTTTCCGTGAAGCCCTCACTGTCCTGCCACGTGGACCATTCAAGCGCTCTGATTGGCTGTGTCTCAGATCTGCCCCGGCTTTAACCCTTGCGACATTGGGTGCGACAGACTTCGGCGGTGTTCCGCGGAACGGTGCGGTGAAGGTTTAAGGATGGGCCCTCAAGGTCTGGAAATCCGCGTTCAAGATGACGATCCCTGAACGTGGGTGTTCCGTCCAGGCCACCCCCGCCCTCAAGCGGGTTGACCAAAATGGAGTCTAAAATGCTGTACGCGAAAGTATTGCGTATAGCGTCCCGCCTCGCCTAAACCCTGATCGCACATATCGTGCACCCGGATCCTGCCAAGTTCAAGCATTACCAAGTTCAAGCAAGGCAACAAGTTGCCGGTCTCTGATCAAGAGATTATGCATCAAGATATTCTGCGTTCAAGCTGAGACCTTGGCCGCATGGCCCTGGCCGCAGATTGCTGAACGCAGATTGCTGGCCGCAGATTGCTGAACGCAGATTGCTAGTCGCAGATTGCTGATCGGTGAATGCTGATCGGAGATCCCTGAACGCATACGCGTTCAGGCCTCCATGGAGCCAGTTTGTCGCAAAGAAGGCGCACCTTGAAGGTGCAACAAATCATGTCGACGTCAACAGTCCAAGGCATACTCAAGTCAAGACAAATCCAACGAGAGGCGGAGAGCCGCCGACAGAAGATCTCGAGTATACTCAAACCAAGATGTCTCCAACGGGAGGCTGAGAAGCCCCGAACACAGAAGAACACAGAAGAACCCCGAAGAAGGATTTTCCCCAAAGACCGCAGGCGATCGGCTAGCGATCGCCTGCACATAACTAACAGAGAGTTCGTTTTACCCCCTACTGCGCAAGTCAAAAAGGAGTGCTAGCCAGCCAGGAATCGGGTCCGTCGGTCGCCAGGACACGTCGACGCGGAGCTCCCCTACAACTCAAGTCCAGTTGCGTTTGGGGATCATCGTGTCAAGCGATTGAAGTGAACCGCGCATTCCATATCCTAGTTGGGCCCATTGCGTGTATTGGTAGGGTGGGGTTCCCATTTCATATTACTAGCCTAGGCTGAGGGTGACTCATAGCGGTTGTCCCCTGAGCTGTATATTGTAACCGCGTTCAGGCTTTGGACGTTCTGCGTTCAGGGTAGGTGTGTATCGGATTGTATTTGTTTCCCTCGTTTGAGGGTGGTGCGCGTTTCGAAAGGGAGTTCAGGGTTGACCAGTACCCTGAACGTGGCCCTCAGTTGACTGGATTTGTGGCCCTACACGTTCCAGGGTCCGAAAGAATAAGGAACGTTTTCGTGTTGTGTATATCTCTCTGTATTGTATTGGTTATTGTTGGAGGAAAAGGAAGTGTGCGTTCAGGGTTCTGCGTTCAGGCCGGAGAGAAGTGCGTTCAGGGATTGGACGATACGCTCAACGCCGACGAGACCTACCTGTATTCAACAACTCAATTGGTGACCGATCCAGGCTCCCCGAAGCAATCGACGCCCAAAGG
>JAABLK010000843.1:0-15711 GCA_012295415.1 Phytophthora chlamydospora | reverse complement strand
ACAGCATCACATTGTGGAGCTCACCTTCCTCGTCCGTCATCTCACGGTAGATGGTCGTCTCGAAGTTGTAGCCCCAGTTAGCACTGTACTCGGAGAACGTCGTGTTCTTCTCCTGGGCGAGCAGGTAGCCCTTGTACTCCCAGTTCTCGTAGTCCTCAGCGTGGTAGAGGAAGATGCGAGGACCAACGTCGTGGATACCACCGGCAACAAGCATGTAGTTGCTGCCCTTAATGGCGTCGTAGCCGAAGTGAGCGTCCAGCGACTGCGAATGGAAAGGCATCGGGTCACGCCAGCCCGTGACGTTCAGGCCCGTGGGCGGCAGCTCAATCAACGGTTCGCTGCCCTTCTGCCAGCTCTTACCGCCGTCGTCCGTGGTGGCGTACACAACGTGCTCTCCAAACAGGTACTCCTTCCTCCACGAGATCGGGAGGGCGGTGACGCCCGTGTAGAACACGGTGTGCTTGCCGTCGATGGCCTTGTCCATGGCGAAACCCGAGAACACACCGAGGTTGTCCCATTTGTCTTCGAACGGGTGAAGCGCGTCCGGGTAGTCCTCCCAGGTCACCTGGTCCTCCGACACGGCGTGGCCCCAGGTCATGTTGCCCCAGATCGTCGAGTTCGGGTTCGACTGGTAGAACATGTGGTACAGACCGGTCTCCGAGTCGTAGTACGGCGCACACGGGTCGTTCATCCACTTCTCGCGAGGAGTGAAGTGGTAAACCGGACGGTATTGGTCGAAGAGGTCGGTGCCAGGCTCAGCCTCGACGACGGTGGCATCTTGGGCAGTGGCGGCCTGCGGGCTGTACAAGAGCGCAGTGACGAAGGCTCCGAGGGCAACGGCGCTCGGGATCACCTTCATGCTTGAGTTGGGGAAGTCTCCGAAGGTCGATCTTGGAGTGGGGGGTCTTCGGTGGGGCGAAGCAAATTGGGGAATGGCAATGCGGAAGTACGAACACGCTTGGGCAGAAGCGCTGCTGTGTCCTGCTGCTGCTGTTGAAGCAGTGGAAGAGCCAGCAACAGCGTTCATATCCCGTGTGCAACCCGAGTCGCATCACGCCGCTGCTTGGTTTGAGTATCGGCTAAAGGTGATTAATGTCCATCCCTGGATAAACACCTGCCATGCGACGCCGCGAACTTGATATTTCAGCGTACGAAAGCTGTTCGACCTGCTTCGCCTTGGATCGTCGATTAACTCTCGCGGATTAATCCGTCGGGCTCTTGCACACTTGACCACCAAGCTTCAACTCGCCCCAAGCAGCGCCCGTGTAAGCTCGCAGAATTCTGACAGCTTTGCTTCCTCTACAACAAGACTCTGACACCAACCAACGTTTGGGACACCAAACAGTTGGTCACCGGCTATGGGGTAACATGGTTGCATGCAGCATGCTCGTTGGTGGAGCTGCAGCGAGCGAGCTTTCTTCCGCAGACAAGAGACCGAGAATCTCGGGGTGATCCTCGTGATGACGACTGCGTTGGCTTGCAGCGGACAGGGACGAAGCAAGCAAAGCGCGAACTTCGCAAGTGGTGACACAATCGAAAGCACATGGGGCGACGTCAATCAAGCTGCGGCATAGCTCCCAGCCCGAACGGTGTGTGCTTGGAGCGCAATGAACAACAAGCCCAAGGCTACTGTAACACACGGCGGCATTGCACGTTTTCCGTTCCTTTTATTTTATGCTTTTTCTGGTGTTTGTGAGTTCCTCTTTTGCTTTTTTTCCTCTTCATTTTCTCTTCTTTTCCTTCGGCTCGCCTTTGAGGCGATACCAAATCTAGTGTCATAATAAAACAATGACGATGGCGCTGGAAACCTCGATCCACGGTTGCATCAGTCACAGCTTGCGACGAGTTTCCCCATCGGATAGCAGTCAGAAGACAAGACTGCCAACGTCCGTGAAGGCAGTCAGCTCCTGGGTCTCCTCCACGCTGTGTCGCCCCAGTTGTCCCACCCGAACCACGGTGCCATCGCCAAGCTTGGACGCCACTGCTTTCTACAACCATACTGCACATTTGTCGCAGCGAGCACCCGCAAAAATTCGTACGTCGACGGCGATTCATCATCTCCGGGACGTGAGATGCTTGCTCTCCAGAGCGGAGAGCAAGCCTATCCGCTTTTTCTTCATCCAGCTTGAGTGCCTGGAGTGCTGGGATATGATCGCGGCGCGTTGCGGAAATTGCGGTTCTTCCGCTGGCCCCCCATGTACTTGCGCGGGCCGCCGCCGCGCCACTTGCCATTGCGGTTGTAGCTGTTCACATAGTACGGCGGGCGGAAGCACGGCGTGTTGCTCTGCGAGTACCCCATCCTCTCCAGATCGCCCGTGTACTTGGCACGCTCCAGCTCGGCCTTGCTACGGTCCAATCGAAACACAAAATCGGGCAGCTCTTCCCACGTCAACACCTTGGCATCGGCAGTCATGTCGGCCTGCTTGTCCTCCATCTGCTGCAAATCCGTCGCCAAGAAGAACCGGATCGTCTGCTCCAGCGTCTTCTTCACCTCCGGGTCGTCCTTCGGCTGAACTGCTTGATGCCGTCGGTAGTGGAACTCGATGCCAATGAACATACACGAACCCGGTCCGTCGCGCTCCGAATCGAAAGTGTGGGGAAAGTAGCGCGGGAACGCGTGCACCCGCGAGACTGGAGCCATGTGGTGGAGGTTGTCCACCAGCTTCCGCAGTCGCGACTGGACAAACTTGCCCCACTTGTGCATCGCGCTTTCCGACTCGGCCTGGAAGTTAAACACCATGTACGAACTGTACCGGATGAAGAAGTTTGACGGCTGGAAGAGCTTGTCCCACGCCCCGGCCTCGACCTCCGCCTCTCCTGTCGTCTGCACTGCGTTGAGCGGCTGGTCGAACGACGGCATTGACGTCGCCATGCACACCACTGCTGCTTTCAAGTCGGCTTCGGAGCTCTCGGGCAGTGGGGCCGCCGTCGGGAACGGCTTGGAAATGCCCACCGCAATCTCAGCCAAATACCGCGCGCGCCACAGCTCCTCGTAGATCACAGAGAACGTCGGCTGGGAGACCTGGACAGACGAGTTCATGTGGGGATACGCGGGCGTGATGATCGGCATGATGTGCGCCCGATCGAACACACTCTGGCGGGGATCCCACATGTCAAACCCAAGCCCAGCATCGTAGATCATGTTGAGCATCACAGGCTGGGGCCACTGCCACTCGGAGAAGACCTGGAAGAACCGCACGAAGATCTTCGCAGGCTCCGCGTTCGGGTACATTTGACACACAAAGGCAACGAGGATGGCCCAGCTAATCCCGCCCAAGTAGCCAAGCTTGGCCGAATAGATCCCACGCCGACGCGCCCACGCGCGGACAGCTCGTAGCACGATCCGGTACTCCCGACGCCTTGGTACCAAGCACAGCAACATGGAGCTCACACGAGGAGCGTTCAGAGCCTTCATCGACGTCTCGTGCACGCCCACCAGCATGTGATCCGAGTCGATGTTCTGGTTGGGCTCCACGCTCGACAGCGGCAAGCGGGCGAACAGCAGGTCCATGCGCACTCCCAAGAAGGACAGCGAAATGAGCGGCACGTACGCATTGGGCACGGGCGCTAGGTGGGTTACACCCGGGTCTTCCTCCAGCAAGTGGCAGAACGAGCCAAAGAAGTCTTCATGGGTAACGTGCCACGGCGCCACGCACACGGCGTCAATGTCCGAGTTGGGGTCGTCCAGGCCCAGGCGATAGGACCCAGCCAGGAAGAGCGAGCCCTTGGTCAAGGCAATGTGCTCTTCGCTCAGCTCCCGCTCGCGTCCGACC
This sequence comes from Phytophthora chlamydospora, assembly GCA_012295415.1. Taxonomy (NCBI): domain Eukaryota; phylum Oomycota; class Peronosporomycetes; order Peronosporales; family Peronosporaceae; genus Phytophthora; species Phytophthora chlamydospora. The sequence continues at coordinate 11,938 of JAABLK010000843.1, read as the reverse complement.
ATCTTGACCCATTTGGTGAGCAGATCCGACACCTGCTTGAGCACTTGCAGCTTGTGCATGCGCGCCTCCAGCTCTTCCGTGGGCGAGATCTCGTCTACATAGTCCACAAACGACTGCAGCGCACTTGTGTCCATGGTCGGCTGCATGGGGCTTTCCACAACGCTGCCGACCGCCGGCACCAAGTGGCACTTGTGGTACAGCACGTCCCGGGCCTCGTCCAACGAGCCTTCGCAGATGTTCGTGAACAGATTCTGCTGCAGCTGCGTCGAGATCACTCCTTGCTGCGCTGCGTGCTGCACCGACCACGACAGCGCGTTGGCTTCCTCGCACTCGCGGTTGGCCACGAACTCGGCCGCTAAACTCGTCATCCGATCGAGAAGCATGTAGGCCTCCTCGTCCTCCTCGTCGCAGTTGGACAGCATGCTCGAGAGCTCGTCGTGTTCCAGACACGCCTCGATTTCGTTCAAGTCGCTGCGACGCAGCGAGCCGAAATGGGACAGCGGGTTGTGACGCGGACTCGGGCACGAGGACTCGGCCGTGGACTCGCTGTTGGTGTCGTCGCAGTCCAAGAAGTCGTCGTCGCTGTCGACTGCTTTGCGCGGGTGGTTTCTGCTGCTTCTAACGGTCAGCTCGTGCGACAACTCGCTGTCGTCGGAGCAAATGGAGTCTTGCCCGGTAGACGAGTTGCTTAACGGCGGGGAGACCGACGCAATGGGACTATCTGAGCTGGACAGACACCTACCGCGCTCTTTCTTTGCCATCCGCTTGCCACTTTCGTCTGCCTTCATGGGGCTGCTGTCACAGGACGAGCTGGAGAGCGTCTCCTGCGTGTCCGAGTCCGAGGGCGCGCCTAATGGCAAGGACGCGCGGCGCAGAAGCACCTGGCTGTTTGACACGGCGCGGAGTCGGGGGCTTCCGCTTTCCTGCGCGGCCCCGTCCTCTTTCTCCGCTGAAGAATTGGCTTTCCTAGATAGAGAGGAAGCTGAACAACTCGACGTGGATCTGGCCGCTCTCTTCCGGCCTTTACAGCCGTCGTGCAGCAGCTTCTCACGCTCGAAAAGCTCCTCCAGCGGCGTGTGTTTCTTGGGCGAGTCCGGCTTGGCCTTGGGGGAACATTTCTTGTCGTGGTGCTTGCGTCCGCTGCTGGACTTGAGCGCCTCGCAGCGCTTCTTAAAGCTCGAGCTCTCCACGATCTTGCTGATGCTGCGAGAGCGGATATGGCGCGCAGGCGGCTCGTGCGTAGGCTTTTTGTCCTTGGCGGTTTTACTAGCGGGAGAAGACGCCGCGTTCGCGGCCTCGGGGAGAGGCGCAGAGACCGGCGGGGAACGCACCAGCACGTCCTTGAAGGACAGCGCGCGCTTGGGCGCAGGGGGCTGCAGCATGACCATGTTGCCTTCGGAGCGAAAGTTGCAGACTGTCGTTTCGAGTGCGGGCTGCGACGCTTTGGAAACTGAGGCCAAACTGGAGAACGGAACACGGCGTCTCAGGACCCCAAGCGCGTCTGAAGATGACAATCACTCCACGTACGCGAGGAGAAGACCGAGCGGAGAGGGCGACAACCAAACGCTGCCGCTGCCTGAGTCCGCGCGAACCTGTGGCCGACGAGGAGGAATCGAGTTTTGAGCGGCAGGGCGGGCGAGCAAAGTTGGCCCACCCACCAACTTTCCCAGAAAAGAGGCGGCCACATACAAAGCGCAAGTCAAATCGTCAAAGTTGCAGGTTCGGGCCACTGTCGAGAGGGATCGGGAGGGATGGCACGACGAATGCACGCGCACTCAGTATGCCACACCCCGCCTACCCCTGCCACATTGCAGACCAGCAGGCTTCTGGTCTTGCTCGTGCTTTTGACTCGCAAGACTGCCCCGACGGCGACACTCACATGGCTTCGTCGTGCTCGTTGGCCGCGTTTCTTCCTCCTCGAAGCCATTTCAGGCCGCAGCACCAGACAAAGAGCGAGGAGGGCCAAGGTGCTCAAAGGGAGCGTCGCGGCTGACCGATGAACCCTCCCTCGGCCACGCATACACAAACACAGACGAGCAATCTGTGAGCGCAACACCGGCGGAATCCCCGAGCGTTCTGTATGGGCTTTTCGGGTATGACAGACGACAGGCTTGTCGAGTGATGAGACATGCCCCTGTACTTGCATTTAGTATGGACGTCCGCACTGAAGACTTCGACCCGATATATGCCCTAAGGAAGGCAATTTAATTGCTTTGAATTCAACACGCTTCGACTTCAAGTTGACAATGCTCATCGGCCCGTAGAGAAGCACCGCTGTGTTCCGACGGCGCCGGTCCCGAGTGCAACGGGTCTCGCTCGTGGCGCAAGGCGTGCAGTATGGCTCCATTCGCGCGTTGCTAGTGCTCGCGGTGCACTGCTCGCGCATTGATCCTTGTTGGATGGGTGGAGACGAGATCGACAGCGGCACGAAACGCAAGCAGGGAGGGCTGTCCGTTCAGCGATTCGGGCTCCTGGGGAAGTATATAGGTTTCTTGTGCGGTGAGCAGGATCGGCTCGCTTCAACTTAGACAGCGTGTCTAGCCGCTTGCCGTCGACGAGACCAGGTTGCAGTGGGTCTTGATGGGTCAACCGTCACAGCGTGAGAGGCTTGAAAGCCTCGCCAGATTCGTGCGATCGGGGGTCGGCTAGCGTCTCCGAGTCTCGCTGAGCGACGCGGAGCAATACGGGGTGGTGTCCTCTGGAGCGAGCATACAAGGTTGTCTGATAAGCTCTTTGGACCATATGCACTCGGTCACTTCAGGCCAGCTCATCTTGACCGCATACGCTGCGTATACCGCTGGACGATGAACCATGATGAAGTCTCAATGGGCTGCAGGCGAGGCATGCCACACGAAGTATTAGCTGCGTGCTGCCCCCACGTCAAGTTTTCACGAGGAAGGACACCGGAAGAATGAGAAGAGAAGTTTTCACGCCGATAGTACCCTGAACTTCACTCGCATCGGACCAAGGTGTCGTCACCTGCGGGGCCCTCGTCGGGGTGGCGCACTTATTCACTTGCCTCGGCTTCGTCGTCGGGGTTGGTGACAGGATCGTCAAATCCTTGGTTGTCTGTTGTTGAGAGTTTGGTGAATCCGAACGGCGCTTACAAGGTGAAGCGCGCGAGGCGTAAGGTTTCTCTCCTTTTATCGAGCTGAAGTCACTCCTCCTTGACAAGTCCGAATATCAAGTGGGCTCGTCCTCGCCGTCGCGGTTGGAGACGACAACTTCATCAATTCACACTCAGATTGCGGCAGCTATGCTCCGTTCGTCAACCGAGCACATCCGTGATTTAGCTTGGCGATCTGGACGCCCACGAGCCCACAAACGACCTCCATGTGGAAGCAATACGTCGTAGTTGAGCGAGATTAATACGGCCATCGCTATCCATTTCCTTGACGCAGCACTGCGTGTCCTTGACGAGGTTTGCCCCAGCATCAAGGCAACACCGATTACTACCGCACTGGGATCCGCTTTGGTGCGCTACGTCCACGACTAAGCGCACTTTTCACTTCTCGATTTCCTGTCCACGGCGCAGGTAGGCACAGCTCATCTGCTTCCTCGGTCCACGATGCTCCAGTTCTTCAGCTCGGCTATCACTCTTGCGATCGGTGCGGCAATTGCCTTTGGTGCTCCCGTCCCTGACGGCACTTGGCCTGCCAGCCAAGGCAACGTCAGCTTCAGCAAGGTGTACGTCGTGAAGTCGGGCGAAGTTTTCGACGGTGGCATGAAGACGTACGACCGCTCGGACATCACGTGCCTCGGCCAGACAGAGAGCAACGGAACATCGAAAGCCGTCTTCGAGGTCCAGCCCGGTGCCACACTGAAGAACGTCATTATCGGCACCAACCAAATGGAGGGCGTTCACTGCGAGATGTCGGACTGCACGATCGAGAACGTGTGGTGGGAGGACGTGTGCGAGGACGCTCTGAGTATCAAGGGTGGCAACGCGTCGAGTGTGTCCAGAGTCATCGGCGGTGGTGCTCGCTACGCCGACGACAAGGTCATCCAGCACAACGGGTACGGCACTGTTGCAGTGGACGGCTTCTTCGCGCAGGACTTCGGCAAGCTGTACCGCTCGTGCGGCAACTGTAAGAGCAACCCTCGCCAGCGTTTCCTCAACATGACCAACATATACGCGGACCTGCGGATCATCCAGGCTGAGCGTGTGGATCCGAACGTGAGCATGATCATGATGAACGAGAACTTCGGAGACCAGGCTGTCCTGCGCAACATTTACATCAGACCGAGCTCGGAGAACTACACCGAGTGCGCGTCCTCCTTCGGCGTGAACCAGAGCGGCGCGCGACCGGTGATTTTGAGCAACGGCCCCAAAACCCCGGTGTGCCAGTATTCGTACGACGACGTGCACATCGTCCAGAGTGAGGAAAATGCCCAGCAGCAGCAGTAGAGTGAAGAGACCGATGGTGTAGGTCAGTTGACAGAGTGAAAGTGAAAACATGCTTCTTGTGCTTTTTTAGCAACGTTTTACGATTGCGAATCCAATCTAAGAGTGCCTCACTCCGTTGCATTGGCTGGTGAAGAGACTCAGTTCCCTTGTGTACTGGAACGAACTTGTAGGCACAGGTATCGTGTGCGAATGGAAGGGCCCCGAATCCTCACCGTTCACCTGCTGAATGATCAAAGTGGGCGAGTTTCTGTGGCAAATCAAGAGATTGGAAACTAGATCGTTATTAAAACATCGACTAAAACGCTGGATCCGGAGATATCGTGTTCCGCGCAACACAAGCTTTTCATTGCTCCTTGGAGCTCGGTTTGCCTTGGCACTGCCAAGTTATTCGCGTGATACAATTCGGAGAGCTGCTGCTGTCCTCACGGAACGCAGGGATATCTCTTTGCTGAAACATTCCAAGTGTTGTTTGTGCCTGTGGATTGATTAATCTAGAGACAGATCAAAAGTCGACTGCTTTTTGCTGTCATGGAGCACCAGCAGATCGGCTAGATTAGCCTGTTGATCTGCTCGAGCACGGCACGGCGTGCAGCATGAGTTTAGAGGATAGCCTACGATTCGCTGGCGTAGCGTATTCCGCGCTCTTGACGTGATGACAACGCTTTGCATGACGTGAAAATGAAGACGCCAAAGTTTATCCCAGAGACAACCGATCCCCAACTCCATCGCGCGCTTGTCTTCTACCCTGGCGACCCCACGTTTGGTGTTCAACGCTTCCATGATGGCCACCAGTATCAAACGGAGTTCTTTGTTGCTTCTCATTTCCACTTTTGCATCCTTTCGGGAACTGCAAACGGCAACCAACCAACTTCTCTTCAGCCAGTTCCCAGCACGATGCTTCAAGCACTTTGTTCCGTCGCCTCCTTTGCTTTTGCCGCAGCAATGGTCTCCGGTCTCCCTGTTCCGGATGGCACGTGGCCCGAGAGCAAGGGCAACGTCAGCTTCGAGGAGGTCTACACGATCAAGGCAGGTGAAGTCTACGATGGTGAGATGCAGACCTTCGACCGCACGAACATCACGTGCAAAGGACAGGAAGAGAGCGGCAACTCCACGGCCGTGTTCCAGCTCGAGGCTGGCGCGACGCTCAAGAACGCCATCATCGGCACCAACCAAATGGAGGGCGTGCACTGCGACGACAACGACTGCATTATCGAAAATGTCTGGTGGGAGGACGTGTGCGAGGACGCTCTGAGTATCAAGGGAGGCAACGCTTCCAGCGTGTCCAAGGTCCTTGGTGGCGGCGCTCGCTACGCCGACGATAAGGTCATCCAGCACAACGGGCTGGGCACGGTCATTATCGACGGCTTCTACGCGCAGGACTTCGGCAAGCTGTACCGCTCGTGTGGCTCGTGCAAGAACAACCCCGCTCAGCGGTTCCTCAAGATGAGCAACGTGTACGCGGACCTCGAGATCATCCAAGCCCAGCGCGTGGACCCGAACGTCAGTATCGTCATGATGAACGAGAACTTCGACGACGAGGCCATCCTGAGCAACATCTACGTTAAGCCGGGCGCCGAGAACTACACCGAGTGCAGTTACTCGCGCGGCGTGAAGAAGGGCGAGCACCCGCTCATCCTGGGCAACGGACCCAAGAAGCCCGTGTGCCAGTACTCCATGGACGACGTCCACCTCGTCCAGAGCGACGACAACCTGCAGCACGACCAAAAGGAGCAGACCGTCGGAACGGTGCGCCCCGCCGTACTCAAAGCCACCAAGACTGGCAAGTAAAACTGTCGCATTTCGATTGAATGAGTGATACAGGAAGGAAAGCAACAACGAGAGTCGCATCTCGTTGGAAACAATGTCATGTCAAAGTCAAGTTCCAAAAAAAAGTTTGTTCACTTCAACTTGAAAATGTTTTTTCTTGGTGTCTGTATCATGAAGAGACGTGGACTACCAAACCTCTTTCTCTTTTTGAATCGCTGATGCGATGGATAAACTTGCGCAGTTGCAATCCGCGCTACGAGCCATCGAGACGGGCCAACGTCTTGAGTCGGTGGACGGTGTGCTCGTCCGACAAGTTCTACAGCAGCCTCGAGTGCAGCCAAAGCAGGTGACGCCTGAACCAGACGCGAAAGATCTGTATCGAGAGCTGTTGGCGCTTCGAAGAGCCAATGTCAAAGCTCACACGAAGCAGAGCAACGACCATGAAAATGACGAAGTAAAAAGAGACGACGGTGAAGCTGCAAAGCTGACAACCAGGCTGTCCCCCAAGAAGAAGACGGCTGTCAATCCTCGACTGGAATCTGCTCCTTTGTCACCGGAACGCGGCAATTCCAACAACAATGACACGACTATTGCCGAGGAATTGGCAGCAAGTACAAAGGAGACGATGGCGTTGATGCAGTCGGCACTCGTGGTCCGAGAGAAGGAGCTGCGGCGATCAGAGAAAGCAGTGGCACGAGCTGACGCCGAGCTTCGTGAAGAGCTCAGTCGCGCTGAGAAGATCTTACCGTCTCAATTTCTCTTCGAGCGGGATCTCTCTAGCGACCGAGCATTGGAAGCTGCGCGAAAGGTGCTGCTTCGCTTTCAGCATCGCTTCTACAAACTCTACTTTCATCACTGGTTGGGGTTCACGTTGGAGCTTCGGCTACAAGCTCACCGTCGAGCTGTAGCCAAGATCATACGCGTTTATCGCGGCCATCGAGGAAGACGTGAAGCTCATCGATTACGGAAAGAACTCGGTGCGTTGCAAGCTCAGAAACGCCAGCTCTTGGCTTTCCGGATCAAGTTTCGTTCCAGTCAGGCGGTGAAGNCAACGAGAGTCGCATCTCGTTGGAAACAATGTCATGTCAAAGTCAAGTTCCAAAAAAAAGTTTGTTCACTTCAACTTGAAAATGTTTTTTCTTGGTATCTGTATCATGAAGAGACGTGGACTACCAAACCTCTTTCTCTTTTTGAATCGCTGATGCGATGGATAAACTTGCGCAGTTGCAATCCGCGCTACGAGCCATCGAGACGGGCCAACGTCTTGAGTCGGTGGACGGTGTGCTCGTCCGACAAGTTCTACAGCAGCCTCGAGTGCAGCCAAAGCAGGTGACGCCTGAACCAGACGCGAAAGATCTGTATCGAGAGCTGTTGGCGCTTCGAAGAGCCAACGTCAAAGCTCACACGAAGCAGATCAACGATCATGAGGATGACGAAGTAAAAAGAGACGACTGTGAACCTGCAAAGCTAACAACCAGGCTGTCCCCCAAGAAGAAGACGACTGTCAATCCTCGACTGGAATCTGCTCCTTTGTCACCGGAACGCGGCAATTCCAACAACAGTGACACGACTATTGCCGAGGAATTGGCAGCAAGTACAAAGGAGACGATGGCGTTGATGCAGTCGGCACTCGTGGTCCGAGAGAAGGAGCTGCGGCGATCAGAGAAAGCAGTGGCACGAGCTGACGCCGAGCTTCGTGAAGAGCTCAGTCGCGCTGAGAAGATCTTACCGTCTCAATTTCTCTTCGAGCGGAACCTCTCTAGCGACCGAGCATTGGAAGCTGCGCGAAAGGTGCTGCTTCGCTTTCAGCATCGCTTCTACAAACTCTACTTTCATCACTGGTTGGGGTTCACGTTGGAGCTTCGGCTACAAGCTCACCGTCGAGCTGTAGCCAAGATCATACGCGTTTATCGCGGCCATCGAGGAAGACGTGAAGCTCATCGATTACGGAAAGAACTCGGTGCGTTGCAAGCTCAGAAACGCCAGCTCTTGGCTTTCCGGATCAAGTTTCGTTCCAGTCAGGCGGTGAAGCTCCAGATGGCGTGGCGTCGATTCCTCCGACGTCGCGCCATCAAGCACCGCCAGGCACGGCAAAGTGCTGCGTTGTTGCTTCAACGAGCGTTCCGTACGCGTCAATGGCGGAGTCAGTCGTTAGTTACAGCTCTTGCCAATGCTCGGAAGTTGCTCGCGGCTGTGAGTTTCCAGAGACTTTATCGTGGCCATCGGACACGGCGTAAACTGGTAGAAACTCGCCAGCGACAGCGTCAAGAGGAGCGAGTGCAGCTCGCTCTACTGCGTAATATGTCCAAGCAAGCACGTGCGGTTTGGCTGATCGAGCGGCGCGGAGCAGGCTTCCTCATAGCCCATCAAGCCATCTTCCCGTACGCTATGCGGCTGCGATGGCACCGCTTACTTGATCAGCTGCGACGCCAGGGAGCCGCGAAGTGTATCGCTCGGGCGGTTTGCCGATGGTTTGGCGTGGAAACGAGACGCGAAGCTGCTCGAAACAAGCAAGTGAGCGAGTGGCTCGCACTGGTACAACGTGAACACAAGCGCTCGCGGAATGCGGCTGTACTGATCCAGAAACACCTGCGCCGCTGGGTGCAGCAACGCAAGTTCCTCATGACCCGAGCGAGGCGCAAGAAGCTCGCGAGGCGGACGAGAACAGCTGAAAAAGCTCGTCGGATGGAGCAACTACAGCAGCGAAAAGAGCCCACGTGGCGCCACTCGGAGCTGCCACCGTCGACAGTGGAGAGCTCGCCGGTTGGACGCCAGACATCTCGATTCATGTCAAGGCAAAGCCTCCGTCCTCAACCTGCGCGCCTCGTGTCGTTTCTCAAGCCGATTCAGCTGAAAGAAGGCAACGTAAAAGTTGTGAAGAAGACGGAGGGTGAGGCAGCAGTGCAGATTCAGCGTTGTTACCGTCGCTGTCAGTCTAGAACGCGAAATCGAGTCAAGAAGTGGAGGACGGAGGCGCAGAAAGTGGAACTTCGCGTTCTACAGAGACGCAAAGCCGCAACAGAAATCCAGCGACGCGTTCGAGGCGTTAACGGCAGGAAGTTGGCTCGACAGCGTCGTGCTGAGCGTCTTCTCCAGCGTTTCGTTCTCCGTTGGAAATGGCGACGTGTTCAGCTTCGTCAACGAGCCGCTCAAAGGATTTCCCGGTGGCTCAAGCAGAAGAGAACGCAGCAACTCGCGAAGCTTTGGAGCGTTGAAAAGCAGCAGCGAGCGGCGTCTTCTGTTCGGATACAAAGTTGGTATCGTCTTCGTTGCTTGCTGCCTTCACGATTAACGCGAGTTCTTCGGGTTGTCCGAAAGCGTGACGAGACGCAGATCTTCTGCGACCAAAGCCTTGAGCTCTGCAGACAGCACATCGCGGACGGATTCATTGTGCAGTCGCTCAGTGCCAGTCTCGAAGACGCGTTACGTCCTCTTCTGGCTAACGGGGCGGCTTCAAAATCGCCTGTGAAAGCCAAAAGCTCACCTGCGAAGCAGAAGGCCAAGCATCCGACGCTCGTGGCCTTTCCAGTTGTTCAGATGGCCTTCCTGGTCGCTAGTGGCTGGAAGATGCCGTTTGCATGGCATGAATTGGACGGGAAAACCTTGTTTCAAACCAAGCTGGAGCGAGCCAAGGCCGTCGCATTCTTCCGATCGCTGAGTAAACGAGGCAAACCAGTGGCTCACCAGATCCAGCAATCGACAGTCGAATCTACTCCTACTGCCTCCCCAACTCGCCGCAATGTGAAGCCTGGTACGAAGGGAGTTAAAGGCGCTGGAGGAGTCGAAACGTACTCGTCAGTGGATGTTGATGTGGCCGTGGCGAGAGCCACGGGTGGAGCCAAAGGAGCGCTGGACTTTACAGCGTTCATCCGTGTGATCGGCCACCTTGGCGAGCTTTCACTGGGTCAATCCCTGTACTGGGGTCGCTTTGACGGTACAGAGGCGCGTGTACTGGCTTCGGTATGGCTTTCTCTGCTCCCTCACTCGACGATGCAGGCTTTGGCAGCTCAACTTCAAGCCTACGTCTTGAGTGAACTATCTCGCCACGCCTCGTGTCTTCAGAGGCTTTTCAGAAGGCAACACGATAAGGTCCAGGGCATGGCAATGCTGGTTGAACGGCGACGCAAGCTACAGAACGAGGCGCTTTCCCGTGCTGCTGTATTGATTCAAACGCAAGCTCGAAGGTTACTAGCACGACGTGAGCTGCGCCGTCGAATACAAGATACGTACGAGAAGTTCATTGATCCAACGTGGGGACTGCCGTACTGGATGAACCCGCGTTCAGGCTACTCAACGTGGCAGAAGCCGTCCAAGCTGGGAGCGCAGGATGTACGAGGCGAACCCGTCCCGTATCCGCCACCTGAACGTACGTTGAAGGCCCCTTGCAACGGCCGAAAGGACTGCGAACGGTGCGCGCAGTGGGTTTGCTACGACTGCGACGAGTTCTTCTGCCTCGAGTGCTTTGGCGAGTTCCACAAGGCCACGATCATCCCTAAAGACGGCGAGAAGTCGAGCACGGAGGACTCACTTCGTGTCGATGAAGACGTGGAGTCACCGAAGCGAGAGCACGAGCTGGAGCGACTGCTGCTGTGTGGACTGTGTAAGTTCCAACTCGCTTCACGTCGCTGCCTCGACTGCAGGCCTAAAGCCAGCTCCAAGCCCAACCCGAAGCTCCCAATCCCGCCAACTGATGACGGGGAACGCAGCGATGAAGCGTTGTTCTGTGACGTCTGCTTCGGGTTCTTGCACCGACGTGGCGGTTTGAAAGCTCACCGCACTGAGCCTCTGCTCGAACTCTGCGCTTCTTGTATCTCTGACGACGACCCAAGCCGTTCAAGCGCCGGCGATGCCGTCCAGTGGGAGTGTGAAGCGTGCGGTGATCCGCCTCGTCGAGTCTGCGGGCGGTGTGCGGCTCAATTCCATCCAACTGAAAGTTGTGGCGAACTTTGCTCGGTGCCATTGCAAACGCTAGGCAGACGTCAACGCACCAAGCGTCTTCAGGACGAGCAAGAGGCTCGAGACCGACGAGACCTGGACAAAATGCGAGCCAAAGCGCTTCGAGTTCGCCAGGAGCGTTGCGCAAGGAAGATCCAAGCTTTCTGGCGCTCCCGAGCTCCAATTCTTCGCGCTAGACGGCTGCTTGCCGCTCGACGTCAAGAGAAAAGCGAGCTGTGGCTGCGTCGACAAGAAGAGGCGCGTCTAGCCAAGCGATTGGCGTACCGGGCGAAGAATGCGTTGGGTATCGCACCCTCGCTGACAACCGACTCGCCTGTTGAGCGGCGCCTTCGTAGCCTGCACGCCTTAGCACGTCGGCAGTTATCGATTCGTGCCAGGTTCTTCGGCCTCCTTGTCGACGAGTATGTGACGGTGGGGGTTCCGTTGCCGGGTCTTGGGCTGCTCCATCCAGGATCGAACGAAGTCTGGACGAGCGAAGACCTTCGAGGGTGGATTCGCAACCGACAAACCGTGAGGGTTAAGAGGTTAACGCTTCAACAAGCGCAGCCAGCTGAGCGTGCGCTGTGTGCGTGGCGACAGCTTGAAAGCTGGGGTAAGGAGGTTAACCTATCTGAACCAGGCGAGCAAGGAGAGAAGGGATCGAAACCGGAAGCTTCAGACGCGGCGTGGCTGGCGGATGTGCATGCAAAGCAAGCGGTCACGGAGAGCATGGTGCCTCTGGCTCAGCCGTATGACCCGCCGTTGCCAAAGAAGAAGCACCGCAAGGCCGAAGACGAGGAGGAAGTGGTGGAGGATGTTCCGGTCGCG
>JAABLK010000842.1:0-15733 GCA_012295415.1 Phytophthora chlamydospora | reverse complement strand
AAATATCAAGTGTGAAACGATCTTCTAGGAACGGTCCTGAACTCACGAAGGGACGACCGAGGGTTCGCTGAATGCGAGTCCGGTTGCACTAAACTGACCTGCCCGGGTTCTATTATGGCCGGCCGATGTCTCTGTCACTATGTCACTCTATCGCGGGGAATGTTTTCAGCTAATCACAGACGCCTAAAACACTGAAAGGTTTAGGCTCGGTGGCAGCGGCTACGAGGGCTGACGGGCGCGGGCAAAACCCAACGCCACAGCTCCAGGAGCGACTTGGCAGCTGGCGCTCTCTCAAGATGCCAAGTCCGATGGGAACGTGGAGCGCAACAGCGCCGCAGCCTTCCAGAGAGGGACTCGGCTCGAGAACCCCGGAGAACAAGGTGCTGCTGATTACCAACCGCTGTGAACCGATCTATTTGCATGTTGTTGGATCTCTCAGTCTCGAATTTGGCGAATAAGGATCAACGACTCGGAAGAAGAGCAGACAAGGAGCTAAGTAGGAATAGGACACTTCATTTTTCTATGGAGTGTTCTTCCTGTCATTAGCTTACTACGTCTAGCTGCAAACCCGATTCGCAAACAAAATGTACCCATCCGCTCATATATTGCCATTGCAACACATGCGAGCTCGACCGCCGTTGCAGCAGAGGTTGAAGTTCCCACTACATAACGTCGATGCGCGACGTGGGAAAGTTGCCTAGCATCTCGGCCATTTCTTGAGGATGCACAGACCGTACAGAATTTCCTCCCAGAACAAACATTCGTGCTTAGACGTAGCTGGTAGAACTCCCTCATCGAACAAAGAACACTTGAAAGCGTTTATCCGGACAGAAAGCAATCTTGTAGGCTCTCAACAACTACCCTGAGCCTTCACAACTCGGGCTTGTTGTGGACAAAGTGCAAGTCATGCACTATGTCCTCGTAGCGGTTGCGCGCAGTGACGCGCACAATGACGTACCGGATGGCACAGAATGTGGGAGAGACCGACAACATGAAGTATCTCGTGCGTCTCGTACATTGGTTTCATCCCAGCCACCGTTTTATTTGCTTGAAGGTTTCTCGTGTGCTGCTACGACGACTTAGCTGCTTCGAACGAATCTTCTCTGCTCTTGAACGCACTTGCTGAGTGAAATAGCGGTTGGTTTCGTCACGTATCGTGATTCACAACGACTTCGGCATGAAATAGAAGAACGTTTGGATTGGCGAATTACACACACTTTTCAAGCCCTGTCTGGGGCGGGCTCTTCATAAGTCCTAGTCAAAGCCTCGAAAGCCGAGGAATCTGGTGTCGACTCCATAGCTCGCAATGTCTCTCGTCTTTGACGCAGCGCGGCACGGCACGGCAAAGCTAATCGCCATCCTTTCCCAAGCGGCGCGAGGAATGCCTCGTCTATCTGAGCTATATTTGCATCTGATAAAACGTCGCAATCCAGGTCGTAAAACTTCATAATCGTCAAAGTTAACTGTCGCTCTATCATCGCTCTTTTCCTGGTTCAACGTTTTACAATCGTTCTCGATTTCATAATCGACTAGATAGTTCATGTATCGCTTTCCGGAACGCGGTAGGTCGTGCCGTACGCTTGGCTGTCTTTCAATCGCGTCGGTGTTCTCTTGTCGCTAGATGCTGTATAAAGAAATCGCTACTGCTGACGACATGGCCTGCAACATCATGCTGACGTTTCAGTTGAGTCAAATCAAATGCTCTGCCAGCAGCACCTTGCGACAGATCCATCGCGTTCCCACCCTCCACTCTGACTGCACTTTCGCCACTGGCATACAGTGTGCTCAGCAGCGCGTCCACAGTCCGTTGCGAAAGGCCAACACTCCGTGTCAATCTGTGATGCACGCACCTCAGCATCGATGTCCCCATACATGGAACTGGACGCTCTCTCTGTGTTGACCGCGTCGGGTGAGCCCCTCAAGTTGGGCGGCGCGATCAAGTGGCTGCGCTCTCGGACTCGATACGCACACCCAGGCCCTCGGCCCCGGTCACGTCGTTCACTGCCACAAGCGCGCTGATTGAGTTGGGTGCCTCAGTCGATTCGACTGCGCCCACGTCGAAGCCAGCGTTGGCCACGCTCTCATCATTCACCCTGCCACATGCGCTGCTCGATGTGGGCTCGTCTGCTGCTACGTCGCTCGCGATGTTGTTGTCCGCTACAGTCGCGTCAGCTGCATTTTTGTTGGTGGAGTGGTCGTAGTCACCATGGTCATTCATGTCCAGAAACCCCGACTCAATCACGCAGCTAAGCACTGCTTCCTCTCCACGAAAGCTGTCGGCACCAACAACTCCTGTATTTGATGCACCTGGCTTGGCATAGATCCAGTCGGTGGATGGAGAGCCCACTTGGTTGTCTTGCCTTCCAGCCTGCAGCTCAAATTGGCGCCATAGATGCTGAAATCGATTTTCCACGCGGCTGCTCACAGCGTCCACGCAACCTCATGCGACCCATCGGGCAAATTCTCGAAAACTCGTTGCACGCAATGTGTGCAACGCAACCCTGGCTTGCCTCATGAATTACCTCTGTCCGCTTATATTTTTTTCGGTCTCAAGAATGCTTGATTCGAGCATCGTTTCCAAGCCAATTGCAATTGTTGAGAAATTAATAGTCTTTACGTACGACTTCCAAGTTTTGATTAAATCGTAACTTACGAGTCTGGGAACCGAGGTATCAGAAAGCAGAGTCAACCTTATATTAAGGCTATCAGTTCACCTGCCACTCCAATCACACCACAATCTCATACTCATACTAGATTGGCGGTCCGACTGCCGTCAGAGCAGACGGTGTTAGTGCTTTCTTCGGAGGTCGCGATTGTCTCTTGGCTCGGGTCGTCTCTGAGCAGAAGCGAGCTCATCCAGCAGTTCTCACGCAGGGCCCGAACAAGTTATATTGTTGTTGAATGGATAGCCATATCAATCAATATTGAAGCAACGACAATAGTCGAGCACAGGTATTGCAATTTTGGCAATCTTATTGTGGATTTGGCTCTTCACTGAACGCTTGCGGTAGATATGTACATGCTGGGAATGTAAGAGGAAGTGCTTGCGGTCGTCGTCGACTAACCCTTTAGTTCTCATTCGTCCGAACACTCCGAATTCACATATAGTGCGTCTAACGCTTAATTCATTTGCGACTCCATTTCCTAAACTAGGTACCTTCGGCTGTGAGTACGCGAACCTGCTCGATCTCTCCGCGTTTGAATTCCTTCAGGAGCCGCTTCCAGGACATGCTTGGGAGCTTGGTGAGCGCCACAGCAGCCTTGGGAGGATTCGCAACGTGGAGCTGACGCTGGTGGTACTCGATGCCCGAGTGCTCGGTGACATTGAACACCTCATCGTAGGACACCTCATCTTCGCTTTCTGAAGCATGGTTGGAGCGGGGACCGAGCCGGCCGCGCCAGTTCTTCTGCTTGCGCCGTTTCGTCTTCGCCTGTCGTGGGAACCGCTGCTCGACCACGACATCTTCATGCGGGAGCCCCCTGTTCAACCGCGATGGCCTCGTGCGGGAGCCGCTGCTCTTCAGCTATTCTCGGGTGTAGTCTTCACGGAGCGCCGTAGCAAAGGCCTGTTCCATAGCCACGGCGGGCTTCCGCGTCAGATAGAAACGCTGGAAGCCAACGTTCATGCCAGTGACAAATACATGAACTTGCGTCGTCATGTCGATCAGGTTATCGACGATGCACGATACCAAATGGCGAGCATGCTGGATGTAGCCTCCCATCGATAGCTTGCTCTGCTTCAAGTTCAGGGAGGCAGTCCGCTGTTGGACCTCATCTTGAGGCGACTCGAACGTAGAGCCGCAGGTCGTTCTTGACCTTATCCGTCGTCATGAAGCATGCCGGATCAGCGACACGGCGGTCGAGCGCCCATTCCTTGACCTTTTCAGTCAACTTGGACAATCAGAAAATTGGTCTGAGCAATAAGGGTGACAGCAGTCTCATCAGAGATTGAGAAACGGTAAAGTTACGATATTTGGTCAGGTGGTGGTATAATTAGGTTGCTAGCGTGTGATGCTGCCAGATTACTTAGCTGGATTAGGCACATGCGGGGAGCTAAATACTTTTGTATCACAACGGAGTGTATTCGCTATGCCCTCGCGTACTTTGATCCTGAGTATGTGGAATCAAGAAGCTGAGGTGCTGTCAAAATGTACATATATCGGTTTTTATGATTCAACCGCCTTACGTACAGACGGATTACGCACCGCGGTCGAGTTCCGCGCCCTGACATGCAGGTAAAAGTAGTTTTGAAGCATTTTATTGTTGTTTTACTAACGCTGAACGAGATTGTTGCTGATCGGTTCTTGCAGTCGATGCTACATCACATTGAAAGTGATGCTTTCTTCCCTGTTGGAACCCCAAACAGATACGAGTTCGTTTTCAACATGGACCAGACCTCGGTGTGCGTGGATATGACTCCACACAGCACGATCGAGTTTGTTGGAGCGCGGACGGTGGACGTTGTTCAGTGTGCGTTTACTAATACGGTATTGCATTTAATCTGTTGACTAACTTTCAGTTACGTTTTAATTTGTTTATTAGCTACGACCCCTGACTCTTTCCGAGCCTCGGTGTTCTTATGGGCGTCGGCAACGGGTCGCAAACTGCGGCCAATGGTCGTGTTTGCGGGGACGCCAGGGGCAATCGTCCACGACGAGCTGAAGGAGAGCATGCACTACGACTGGGACAGGGTTACTACACGACAATAGGGTTATGATTGAGTGGATTGACAAGGTCTGGGCCCCCGACATCCAATGTCCTAGCGTTTTAGCTCTTGGCAGCCTCAAGACGCACAAGATGGAGTGCATCCGGACTCGCCTGGTGGACCTTGCGTACACCAACGTGGTTTACGTGCCTCCTGGGGTGACAGGCTTGGCGCAGCCGATGGATATCGCCGATATGAAACCCTTCAAGGATAGACTAAGAAGTATCTACACTAAGTTTGTTATTGAAAACGGCACATTCACTGATGCAACCCAGAAGCGGCGTCGTATTGCCGCTTCAGTGCTGCAAGCGTGGGATGAGGTCGACACAGAGTCCATCCGCAACGGCTTTCTGAAAGCCGGCCTAGTGGCGACGGGCCCACGCGATGCCAGAGGTGTCTTCGCAACACCGAAGCCGCCTAGTGAAGGGGTAGTTTAGGAATCGTAAGAACAATCAATGCAGTCTCGTCAGATTTTGGTTGCAAGACAGGGTCGGATGTTGGTTGTAAGACGGGGGGTCACTTTAGGAATTTTGTCGTCGTATCAAAAAAGGACAGCCCATCACACTTTTTACGAAGCGACCCCTTGATTACCGTGCGTTACATGATCGCCGTGATTTCTTTTGAAATTTTTGCGTCCTTTAAGAACTATTTGAGATTTGTATACTATAGTAAGCTAGGTGGCTCGCGAAAGGGTTAACACCCATTCACTTTGATATGCCACCAAGGTAAATTCTCTCGCCCAAGAAACCTTGTGCTAGGCTGACCGCTGTTTGTGCGATCCAGACAGTTTGAAGCTGCTACTGTTTTTCATTGTTCGCGGCGAGCCAAACGGAACCATTGAGAGGATGAACTGCCAACTTATCTCAAAGGTATATAACTTATGTTCAGCAAGATATGTGAGGCTGCTAGCTAACATCGTGAGTTTGTGTTTATTTTGTTCAAAAGAAGGCCTGGATGGACAGTTATCCTTCAAACGACACGCGCCACAAATGGCGTAAAGTCTGGTGGGTTTCGTGCGCGTTGCCGGCTTGACCCCAACGATGTACCTACCACATCTGCACTTGCCAGCTGCGCTGAGCTTTGTCCGGTGTGAGCGCCTCGCTTTCTTTTCGATTGCATGGCACTGCTCGCACTTCGAATAGAAGACTTCCTCGGGCTTGGGCCGGGCGGTTTTCGTGCAGTGTCTCCAGAAGCCTAATGGAGTCGCTGCGCGCTTGGCATTCTATACCTCGGCTAGGGCCTTGAGGGGCTTCGCGCCACATGTGGCAGCCCGCCTCGACGCGCTGCTCGCACCCGTACCTGCCGCACACATGATTTCCTTCCTTAATGGCGTACCCGATCGTGCTCCTGCACTTGCAATGCACACAAAGCCTCGGCCAATTCCTCTCCACAGATGCACTTCCGCTCAGCCTTGCGCTTGGTTCGGGCCTTGGCGTTTGCCCGTGCCATGACCTCCTTCGTCTGATCCGCACTCTGGACAATCATGCTCTCCTCGGTGGTCATGCCCTCACTGGCCTTGGCTAACGAGATTCTCCTCTCCGCAGTAAGTCTTTCCTCTTCAAGCACCAATCATTCCTCCGTGAGGGGCTGGCACTCGGTGTCAATCTGATCCTACAGGTGCTTCGCTGCCTTATCGACTAAGATAGGTTTTCAACAGAGGGATCAAATTAACCTTTCTTGCAAATTAAAGCGGCCACTTTGTTTTGCCACGTTTTGAAGTGTAAAACGTAGGCAGCGCAAATCCTTTCTATAATGAAGTAGAGGCAAGTCTGTTAAAGCCAGGGCAACCTTCACTATCGGATCAATGAACATGTCGCCCAAACTTGAACTGCGTCGACAGCGGCGCATCGGCACGCCCAGGCGATACGACGCACGGCAGACTTTCGCAGCATTGGCGAGGCTAGCTCGAATACATATCAACTAGGTGTCAGCTCTTTCGATTACCAGACGCTATTCAACCTTACGATACTTGCATATAAGGTCCGAACCATTGGACACAGGCCGACCAGCGCTTTGACTGCGGTGCACACGCTTGCGCTTGTTGGGGCACGGTAGACGAAGGTTTCTCGGACAGAGGCGTCAAGACTTCCAGCAGTCCCTAGCGTGTACAGCAGGTGCATGCAAACAGCCTTTCTTAAAGAACACATGGGAAGGACACATTTGTGCCTCCATCCGCGCGGTCTCCACGCCAAGCTACGATGTCACTAGGATATTCTTATGGATCGCCGCTCCTGTGCGTCGAACACACTTGCAGCTGGGAGTACCACGACGTCGGCGATGCTGCTGGTGGCCTCCGGTGTCGATGATCTCCTGCAAAAATGCGACCAATTTCCAGTCAGGCTTGCACTCGCTCAGCAAACCACCACGCGCCAGTGTGTTAGTTCGCCACCCGAGACGGTAGCAACGAGCGGGGTGTCGAGAAACGCATGGTTCCGATCGTCTTTGTGCGATGCCATGTCTGCTTGCACAGCAAGGTTGAGTCGGTGGCTTGCACAGCCAACCAGCGGCACTCCCATCAGAGTAGCTAGTCGCCGGTTCATGCAGCAGTTGTCTCCGACAAGAAATCATCAATGCTCTCCATAGTCGCGCATCAGGATAGTCGCCAGAAACGCCCGGTTGCCCCGTGCTCGTCTACGACATCAAGTAGCGGGGCCATGCTGAGCAGCGTCGTCTTCTGGTGACCGTTCACCTCGTAGCAGGCGAACACAGCGAGATAGAGCTGGTACACATGGGTCCAGCCATCGAGCATGATGCCATAGCGCGCCGAAAGCTCCGTCGCGATTGAGCGCTCGATGGCGAGCACCACCCCGTCCATGCCCGCCCGCAAAGTCTCTTGCGAGATGGGTTCAAGATTCGAGACATACACCGACAAATCGCATATTAGACTCTGAATATAGTATATAGTAAACAAACTGATGACTTCCCGTCGCGCTTCGCGGTTCTCGCAATATGCGAGCGAAAGATTGCATTGAACAATCCAAACCATCCACCCGTACAAGTTGAGGTATGAGTGGCGCACAAAGTTGATGAGAGGCCTGTCTCTGCTGTTGACGTGTCCAACATCACGGTCTCGTAATCCGTATGCTCGCGGTGAACGTGTTGCATCAAATTAGAGTAACTGTTTCGATGGGTTTGTTTTCGCACCGTGCCACAGCGGCAGCGAAAGTACTCAGGTGTCACCTCATCGTTCCCGTTGGGGCACGGGCGAAAGTAGAAGCCGGCAACTTGTGCGTTGCTGTCGGTTGGGCGAGGGGGGCAGAGCACGCGAACCATGGGGCTGGAGACTTGAGGGAGGGAAGGCGCTTCGTAGGGAGTCGAGAAATGAGAAATGAGAAATGAAGGTTGTTGCTTAGGCAGCGGACACGAGTACTGCTCAAGATGTCAAAGCTAGATAATGCATGTACTTAAATAATGTTCCAAAGTTCCCTGTCATAAATTATGAATCACTTTTCTCATAAATAAATTACTGCAAGCGGACCAATTCAGGCCGAAATACGTAACTTACTAATATTTATGCACATAATATTATTGACAATGCTATTTTCGGAGGCCCTGCTGTTGAGACACTTTAAATATAGCGAGGATATGGAATCTGCGTGCGCGATGTGCCACGCCCGCAACGACAACCAAGTAATCGACCTAAATCAGCTAGTAGATTACGTTAAGAGGGTGCAAAAAAACAGCTAGGATCGCGGTCCGCTTGATGCATGAGCATCTCCGTGCTGACCCCCACGACGTACAGCTTAGCTTCACCGACAACGGGTCTCCCCCCCTCGTCATTCTGCCACGTGATTATGAAATAAACCATATCAGCTTTGTGGTCAGTAAAGACAGAGTTGCGCACTTTCATAGGGTAGCCGACATGATGTTAGTATCAAATTGCGTCGCAACGTAATGGTGCACGAATCGATACATCCAAAAGAGCGGAGGCGCCATTGAGTCGTCTAGACCGAAGCGCTGGATGAGGGAGTGTCAAATTCGAGCATGGCGTAGTCCTTTCTTACGTTACATATTTAATCGGCAATGTAACGTGTATGTTGAGCATGTTCAGTAGCAGTAAGCCCGAACACGAATGCACCAGGGGCATGGAGGTGCGACTCACATGTGGTGCAACCACAGCGCAGCAGCTGCGTGGGCATGGAGTGCGTCATCGCATCGCTGTGTATGTAGCAATAGCCAGCTTCTCTTTTTAGCCACGGTTGAAGCTGCCCACGCTGACACAATCGGCGAGACTGCGGTAATTTTTGTGTATAGATTGTGACGCTAACTTTATCTTACATTGTGGTATTTTTTAATTTTTAAATTAAGCTCGAAGACCAACTTGCGGTCTGTCATTCGTCAAGATACTTAACCTTTGCGATGGTCAATCGCTACTTCAAGCTACTTGAGTGCCGAGGATGACGATATCCTGGATCTGCTGCCCTCCCCTGCGTGCAATAGGCGGTTGCGAGCCCTCCTGCTCGAGCTACGCGACATCGAGTCTGTGTCCAAAGCCTTGCAAGGTCACTACGTCGACCTGCTCGACGTGTGCCAATGATTCGACGAACTTATCGCCGCGAAGCCGCAATATGCGCGCTATTTGGGTAAGTGCATCCATCTCTACGCTCTAATTTATCTCCTATACTGACAACAGTTTTTTGCTATTTTGCACAGGTCCCGAAGCCAACATCGTTCACAGCCCCGACTTTCAGTCCGGCTGTGTACGTGTGCTCCGTGGCAAGACGGACCGCCTCACGCGAGCCGAAAAAGCCGCCCTCCAGCCCTTTGCAGCAGCCAGATCAAGCGCTGAACCCGACGACGCAGCCGACGATTCCACGTCCTTCGACGAGCGCCTTCGCAAACGGCGCTGGATTGCTGAAGCAGAAGTCGAGTACGAGAAACTGAGCAGCGTTCCACCCACCTCAAACGCCGTGGAGCGCTTCTTTAGTGTCGCTCGGGTGACGTTTGGGCGGCAGCGCCATGGTCTGCTGCCTCCCACCCTCGAGACGCTGCTCTTCCCGAAAGAGAATCGATCGTTTTGGGACGCAAGCACGGTCAATAGTCTTGGCTAGCTGATGGCGCTTAGTGGTAACTTCTTGAACGTATCAAGGAGAATGGTGGAGTCGAAGCGGGGGGGGGGAATTGGTGAGCGTGCTCCAAAGGAAATGGGACATAGTGGCGAAGGCACAGCAGCCGGTGGAGACGACTTGGTGGATGATTCGGTTCTGACGAGATATGTATTTGTTCTAAAATAACTCCAATTGGTTGAAAGTTTGATGAAGAGGTGTTGTGATTGGGTTGAAGTTGATTTAAGTGCGGATGTCTACTGTGCAGTGTTACCTGGTGGTGGTCGTGCGGCGATTGCAGTGAAAGTTATCATTTTGGTGTTCGCGCCAAGTCTTTAAAGTGTTGATGTACTGTTTCAGTGCTCGTGGTATAAATTTCAGTGGAAAAGGCAGGTCCTCGGCTTAGTTCCGGGAGACAAGTCTTTTCGCTGCAAGTACCTCAATTGGGATTGAGCTTGCTACTCTTAAGGCAGTACTGATTTCGTAAAATGTGCGAAGAACATGTCGCTTTGCTGATTCTAGGGCGAGTATTTGCGTGGTGGGCCCCGTAGGGGTCAGTATCAGATCTTTTGTTGAAGGTCCACAATCTGAATGGAGCACGTAAGAACCATCTGAGTGTGTGTATAATGGAATAATACTGTCCACTTTCTGACCCAAATTCTATATGAGCTACCAGCAAAGTTTTCAACGACAAGAGCCTCGTATCTCGGGATCTAAGAAAATCAATTTCCTTCACGGATTTTTTTCAGCTTCTTCACTACCTTTTTTTCGTATTGAGAGAAGATGACTTCTTAGAAACTTTCTTTGACACATGGAAGAAGCAATCAGGATGTACTCTGTACTTCGTAGAGCACAATATATTAAACCTGGTTTTCATCGCACATGACATTGCAGAAACTAGGCGGCTTGCATTCGACGGAAGTAACGTTATCTCAAGGAGCTGCTTATGAATCAACGCAATTGGAGCTGGTCTCATGAAGTAGCACAATTCGGTTAAACAAATAACCATACACAATCTAAAACCACCACGATAAAGAATAGGTGACAATCCTATGTCAACTTACTCCATCGCATCAGGTGAATCAGTATTATGGCTTATTGTTTTCTTATCGGAGTCATTAAATGAAAGGGTACAAATTTTGTACCCTTCGTTGAAAGCAAGTTGGAGATGTTCTGTCGCGCGGAGCGGGATCGGTGACGTAGAGGTGAGCATGGTGTGCGGTAGAGCGGTGCTGGGTCTGAGACCAAGATATTCGAGGCTGAGAAACAAAAAGCAGTGAAGGAACCGGCGTTGATGAACAAGTAGCTCGAGACCTAGACCTCTTTCGATGAGATTGAGGTTATCCCACCTTGCGAAATGGGTAATATGAAGATTGAGGTTAATGTCATAGCCATTTTCATATAATTATGTTGATCATGATTAAGCCGACGATTACATTATTTCGCAATATTGTTGTTTCTGTATCGGCTCGATGGGAATGGCCAGCAATGTCGGTGAATCGATCTCTGGTGTGATGTTGACAAGTTCCATACATCTCCATTCAGTGTTTCTTGTATAGTGTGCCGGGGCACCGATCGCATGCGAAGGCGTCGAAGAAGGAGACTGCGTATGGAAGGCGATAGGTGCCTTGTACGTTAAAAAATATGCGAATCACGCAGATCTCGTTTCCAAAGCTATCGGGTGATTATCCTGATCGGCGCCCCACTGCAACATTGACATGGAGCTCCACTTTTATTAACGGCGGAAATGGTGGTCTCTGCTCTAGTTTGCAGACTGCGTGGTAGTATACATCGATAACTTTCACGTCTTTGGAGAGACCGCAGTGACGTTACGGTAAACTGTGCTACAGAAACTCGGCAGGATATATATATGGCACTGTCCAATAAATTACGACGAGGATGCTGTCCAGGTATGTTTTTGCATAGCCGTGCAAACTTGTGCCCAGGTTGCGTCCAGGATCAGATTTTAGGCGTCCAGATCATAAATTTCGTGGTTATTTTACGGCAAAATATTTTCGTAGCGACTCTGTCCCGAAACAACTGCTTTAGTAATTGCAGTTATGGTGACTTCGTGGGGTGGATTCCTCACTTGTTCCGTCTTTATGTACTGCATCGTTAGTTCGTAGGATCAGTTGCAGGTGTGTGAGAAGTTCGTCCTCAGTTCGGTTAAAGCGTCATTTCTGCCAGTCAACTGATTCGTTTTACAACCATACGTTCATGGTTTGCCCCATGGTGCACGACCTCGCTTTGCTCAGCTAAAATTGCGCCATGGGGAGTGCAGGAACCCGTCAATACTCGCAAGACTTGCGAGAGCGCGTTGTCTTCAAGTGGAAAGCCCGCATAAGCTCAAGAAAGATCAGTGAGCATCTGTGCATGCCCCGTTGGAGCGTTCGAACAATCACTGACAACTACAAAAAGTTCGGTCATGTCCAGCCTCTGCCTTGGACCGGACGACCTCGCAAGGCTGACGCTCGGGTGGACAGACGTGTCCTGCGGATCGTTGAGCGAAATCGCTTCGTCAGTGCTGACTTCATCGCTGCCCAAGTATCAGAGGAAACCGGTGTCTCCATCTCCCCTCACCTGGTTCGCGATCGAATTCGCGCGGCTGATCTGCATGGAAGGTCAGCCATTAAGAAGCCGTACCTCAGTCCACGCCACCGCCGCCTAAGACTCGTGTACGCCAAGAAGTTTCAACGCATAAACTCAGGGTTCTGGAGTCGGGTCCTCTTCTGCGATGAGTCCTGCGTCGAGCTCCACGGAACATCGGGCCGGGTTTCGATTTGGCGCAGCCTAAGAGAGGCCTTCAACCCTCGCTGTGTGATTCCGACGTTTAAGTCAAGTCGAAAATCGCTCATGGTGTGGAGCTCAGTATCTGCAGATGGAGTCGGCGCGATGCACTTCTGCGAGCAGTCTGTCACGGGAATATACTACAGCTTCCTGCTCCGTAAGGAAATTCCCATCACAAAGTTGTATCTCGAGCCTTCGGGTGAGACGCTCTTCGTTCAGGACAATGCGCCCGCGCACAGCGCAAAATTGACAGTGAAGTATCTTCGCGACTTGAAGTTGATATCGTTGAGGCACCCCCCTCGAGTCCAGACCTCAACTCGATTGAAAACCTTTGGTTTATCATGAAGAGAGAGCTCCATCTCCAGCCAGCCACTAATCTTGAGGACCTCAAAGTTAAGCTCCTACGCACCTAGACAAGCATCGACGATAGTGTAGTTAGGAAGTGCTGTTTGTCGATGCCTAAAGGGCTCAAGGCTGTTATGCGCAGTAGGGGCAAACCGACAATGCTATGGAGTTAGCAGCAGCGGGTTTTCGTTCGATTAGTACGGATTGGGCTATCCCCGGTTGTATTGGAGCAATCGACGGATGGCTGTGTCCGATTCGTGTGCCTCGATCGTCTGAGTGTGGCCGCGTTGTTTCCTTTTCTGGACACTATCAACGCTACGGTTTGAACGTGCAAGCCTGTGCGGATTTTTAATGCCGGTTTACTGCGATGGCGTGTCGTGCTCCAGGTGGAAGGAATGATTCGGTTGCTTTTCAGCAGTGGTCGCTCTGCAAAGTCCTTGCTAGAATACGAGGACCGTATTTTGTCGATGCTGACAACGCTTACACACAGAGCAGAACGGTCTTGACCCCATTTGATCAAGCTCAAGTGCTGAATAGACCAGATCAATATGACTACAACTTCTTTCTCAGCCAATGTCGGATCCGCATCGAAATGGCGTTTGGGCTCCTGGTCAACAAGTGGAGAATTTTGAAGCGCCCGCTGTGCGTTTTACTCCGGATGGCACCTCACGTCATCCACGCTTGTATGCGTTTGCACAATTTTTGCATTGATCAGCGTGTTATGGAGTCCCCTTCACATGTGCGGTCAACTGTCAAAGCAATGCGAAAGGAACTGCGCACGTGGAATGCCAGCAGAGATCTGTCCTATGCTCAAACCGAATTTGAGGTAGACGGTGGTGAAGCTATAGAACTACTAGATGAAACAACGCGGAACATCATCGTTCAGAACATCGCCTCTAGAGCTCTGCACCGGTCGTCTTACAACCTTGAAGTGAATAATAGAGATAAATAGCGCAGAATATG
Organism: Phytophthora chlamydospora; assembly: GCA_012295415.1. Classification (NCBI taxonomy): domain Eukaryota; phylum Oomycota; class Peronosporomycetes; order Peronosporales; family Peronosporaceae; genus Phytophthora; species Phytophthora chlamydospora. The sequence goes on along the minus strand of JAABLK010000842.1, from coordinate 1,888 downwards.
CATCAAATGGTTCCTGTTATAAGCGAGAATACGCTTTAGCTTGTGTTGGTACGGTGTCTTTCGATGCACGATTTCCGCTCCTCCAGCAATACCGCACGATCTTCTAGTAAACGATCCTTTGCTTCATCATCATCGGCAGATGCGAATATTGCCTTGTCAATATCACCTAGCTGCCGGCGGATATCACCCAGTATGGTGAGCACTTGGGGCCTTTGACTGAGTACTCTGCTCTCTGACTCCCGGGCAAGCTCTGCTTCCGTTTTCCCGTCAGTGACGTAGGTCATCAACGCGGCTGCAACCTTCTCTAAAGCTTCGGATCCTTTGCGGTGTTCGTTGTAGTACGTTGGAGGTTTCCCGTTGCCTTCCTGCGACTCAGAATCCAAGGTGTCTAATTCGTCATCTTCGAAAAAACCTCCTTTCACGAAGTATATGAGCTCCGGTTTCAACTGCATTGACCATCTCGCAGACACGAATTAGAAATATACAATTGCATGTACATCGTAGGTTGCGACGTACCTTGAGCCACTTCCGCAGATAAAGCACGGCACCTTGGTTCGCAACAAAGTTGCGAAACTAATTCTCGTGCTGACCGGACTTGGTAAACCGTTGCTCGGCTGCAAAGTACTTTTGGGTAAGCTCCTTTGCTTTTGCAAACAGCTTTTCAGGTGGGTGGGGTTTAGTCACAGAAGGATCAATGCCTCTAAAAAGCTCGTCTTCAAACATCAACAGGTTCCTCTCGTGTGACTTAGGGAAGCAGTGCACGTAAGACTCGCGAATCTCCTGCCATAAATTGCTCTTCGCGTTGGTTTGCTTGCTATCCAGAGCAGCACGTGAAGCGGTATCACCTAAAGCAACTCCACGACTCAGTATATCAGCAAAAGCTTCGATATCTAGCTCAATAGTATAGTAGTTACCTGTTTGGCTGTAGCGCGTAGCGAACTCGTCCGAGAAAAGAAAATTAATCAATCTATATGGACAGTGCTTCGTTCGCTTGGACACAGCGTTGGTGCCTGTAGTGAGACCAGCATCGCCTAGCATGATGCAGTCCATAGCTGCTTGAGCAGCATCGTGCTGCTTTAAAATTGCTATGCGCTCGTCCTTCTTCATTTTTGACTTGATCTTCAGCTTCCTGCGTGTACACTCCTTCCTGATGGCTTCTGCAGACCAGCATGTATTGTCATTCACAGTCGTTGTCTGGAGATCAATGTCGCTGTCGTCAGAGCTATCGCGGTCTTCATCGTTGCAGCGCCAAGCTGTTTGAACTCGAGTGAGATCTGTCTGCAAGTTTCGAGGTATCATGGGGTTGCTGGCTGGGCCAATGGACGAGGCATCCCATCCAACTGGAGTCACTTGAGTTGCTTGTTGAGGCAAAATGCCTGGAGCAGGACTCATGCCCATGAACCTTCTCGCTGGGCTTTGCTGCGGAATGACCAGGATCTGCTCGCTTTGGTTAATCGGCATTAATGGCTATCCAGATAGGAAAGCGCAATGATCTCCTGCATTAGTACCAACAAGCTCCCGTTATCACAGTACACATCGCTCACCGCTGAATTCTCCTGCATATTCACTCTTCTGGTGCCGACGCTTCCTTCCTTGCGCAGTGCAAGTATTCTCTCAGCGTCGGGTGTTTCAGAAAGTGATATTTAAAACGATATCCACGCGAACAGCAGGTTGATGTTGAGGCACGCACCAACTGCGGTGGCATTTTCGTTCTCAACCGATGCGGCCGCATAAAACATAACTATGCGATGAGGTGCAGCCGCATTCGACCGGTTGAGACTGGGCCTGAGCATGGCAGGTGGCCACATGTCCCACTAGAACGGCCAGACGCTTGTCCCCGTCAACACTGGTAGGTTGGATGGGTCTGCATTTCCGCGCACTTTTTCGC
>JAABLK010000841.1:0-15751 GCA_012295415.1 Phytophthora chlamydospora | reverse complement strand
CTGCATTCGACAAAGCCCTTGCTGCTAGCTCCTCATTCCAGCGCAGATACCCAGCATCAAGGACCTTGGCGATCATTTCAGGCCGCGGGCAGTCAGTAGCATAGTCCAAGACGGGTCTGCCTGGCGGTAGTAGCTTCTCTGCCAACTCGTACTCGCCGATACGCAAAGCCTCCTTGATAGCGACCACTCGATCGTCTTCACCAAGTACCATGCCGCCATTCACACAATGAACAAGTTGTCCATTCTTCACGCTTTTCCGAATAACATCTTCTCCCCAGCCTCCGTCGATGAAATCACCTAGGTCTACAGAGCACTTGTTCGCACCGATTCCTTGAACACTTGTGGTCTGTTCGGCTTCATTTCGCCTACCCGAGCGATGCTCCCAGAGAAACCACAACACGCGCAGATAACCACCACGTACAGCATTCTGGACGACGTCCACAGGAGCTTCGCAACCAGAGAAATGAGCAAATAGCCATTCCACTACCGCTAGATCGCCTGTTCCAGCAGCAGCATGCACCGACTTGACGAACTGCCAGCGATAATACTGCGGGTCCGAGCGCAGACAGTTCGTCAGGGACCATCCTGGTCTTCTGTCCTCGGCCCTCGTGCAACTCGCAGCCCAAATCAAATCTAACAGGGCGATTTTCCCGAGCGTGCACGCCTCACTGAGTAAGAGACTCGGCGGCGGAAAGAGGAAGCTTGAGAGCGCTCGTGTGGACCGTTCGACGCTCTCCAGAGCTGGGTACTGGTGCAACACGAAGTCCAAGAGGGCGAGCATCATTGGCGTTGAGAGGAAAACTACGGCTTGTCCAGTGAAAGGCGGTCAGTTTTCATCATTCACTAGCGTCTTCATCAGTGTTTTCTTCGGTCGAGGATACGATGACGGATTTTGACCGTCTGAGAATGGTTTTTTAACCTCTCAGTTCTCTTCCTCCATAGCATAGCACAGCACATGCTTACGGCCTTGGAGATTGCGCTTCGCCAAGCTCCAGCTGTGATCGCGCTCGAGCAAAGCACCAATGCCATCTCGAGTTTCCTGGGACCACCCCCCAATCTGTCTCTGAGTGAAGCGTGTGCATTGGGGTCGCTCGAGCTGTTGGAATGGATTTGGAGCTCAAGCTGTCCGGATGCCGACAACCGAACGCCTTGGTGGTCGCTCCACAATTTCTTGCGCTCGGACCCGCATTACCACAGTTGGCAGTTCTCCAAGTCGCTGGAAGTGGCGCTAACCCGAGGAGATTTGGCAATGGTGGAGTGGATCTTGTCGCACTTTTCCGGTTGTGAAGCTCCCTCGACTGTAACCAGCAGAGCGATTGAAATCGGAAATTTGCGTGTACTTTTGAGTTTGCGGGGATGTCAAGCTAGTCCTCGAGGTGATGACGGCCAAGGTCTCAGATGCACTGTCCAGATTGAGCGTTTTTGGAGTGATACGGCAATACGGAAGGCTTGCGAGAACGGACAGCTCAGCCAGTGTCTGGACGACGGAATGCAACTTGACACGAGTGACCGCGAGACTGCGATCAAGTACACGTTGGAACTCGGAAACATTATTCTGGCAGAACGGCTACTCCCCGCGGGAAGATGCCTGCTGGACTACGCAGCTGGCTGTCCCCGAGCCGAAGTGATTGAGTGGATGCTGGATTGCGGATACCTGCGGCGTGATGAGCATCTTGCTGCCTGGTCGATGCCAGGTTTGGCTTCATCTGGCCGCCTGGATCTCATGCAGCAAGTGCTGCAACTTCATTCTCCATTTCCTTCAGATCACGAGGACTGGGGAAAAGCTTGGATCGTTGCTACGAAAGAGGCTTGTCACTGTGGTAATGATGTCGTGCTGCAGTGGTTGCTGGATCAGCCGGTGGGAATGGAAGCCTGCAATCGCTTAAGACACGGAAAAGAGTGTGAGAAGCTGTTCTTGATTGCAGCTGAGCGAGGGTATGCAGAGGTGATGGAATCGCTTCACAGTCATCAGCTCGCTGGAGACTTTCTTCGCGCTATGGAGAAAGCAGCCGAAAAAGGCCAACTAAACGTCATCAAGTGGCTAGTAGCCCACCACCCCGTCGAGAAATTGAAAGCATACGGAAGGGTGATTGATCAAGCTGCTCAGTATGGACACGTCGAGATATTGCAGTTTGTTCATGATTCGGACGCTTCCGATTTTGAAGTTGCTGAGTCAAAGCGGAGAAAGACGAAATCGTGGTGGTTTTACGCAAATGATCCGATTTACTGGGCAGCTTCACGTGGCCACTTAGCGGTGCTCGAATGGATTCAAGCAAATAGAGCGCAGACGTGCGACGTGGACGCTATGGATGCTGCTGCGGGCGAAGGACACTTAGAAGTGGTGAAGTGGTTTCATGCCAACCGGTCTGAGGGATGCACTTACTTCGCGATGGATCAAGCAGCGAGCCACGGACATCTGGAAGTTGTGGAATGGCTACATGCCAACCGATCTGAGGGATGCTCCTATCGAGCGACGTATGAAGCAGCTGAGCACGGCCATCTCCATATCGTAAAGTGGCTGTGTGTCCACCGCCCTGACTCCCCTACAAAATTCGCGATTGACCGAGCTGTTCGATCTGGTCATACCCGAATTGTGTGCTGGCTGCAGCCCCTGTTTCCCGATTACAAGATCGGCTCGCGGTTGGAGGCGCACAAGTCGCTTTTGGGCGTCGACGGATCGTGGGATTCTGGAAACACTTTCGAGATGCTGTTGTGTCTTCATGTTCGCTACGGGTACGTGTTCACCTCTCGTTTTCTGGAGACACTGCGGATGGATCTGTCGTCGTTCTGGCATTGCAACCCGCACTTGCTCAGGAATGTTGAAAACTGGCTGGACGAGCATTATCCCAGCAAGTGACTCTGGCGTCGCAATCCTCGCTTGCTCCGTTACATTGAAAACTGGCGTAACAAACATCATCCCTGCAAGCTCGAGAAGAAAAAGGCACCTCGAAGCAGCTAGCAATAGTGTTCTAGCGCAGGTAGCAATTTGTGAGCAAGAAGGTTTATATATTTTTTGGACTTTGTCGTGGATCTGCTATAGTATCTGACTACGCGAGCTGCAAATTCTACGAAACTTGTTGGACCCCGCATCGCGTCCTCATTGAAACTCGACCGTCAAGGACGCACGCCAACCAAGTCGATTAATGTGGATAGAATCTGACACCGAGGCGGAGATGGTCAAGTCGCTGTCGTTCTTTCAGTGGCTTGGCCCTTGGTTCTCCTTGAATCATCTTTCTCACTTTTCAACTTCTCCGGTGCGCGAGAACCCGACCTCAACTGCTCTGAAACATCTCGCCATGGGAAATATTTTGAGTTGCAAGCTGAAGAATATCTGCAAGACACCGGTGAGTGATGAAGGCAGCCTGGCTGAGAAATCTGAAGCGAGCTACAAGGCCCAGGAAGAATCGGGGGACCAGCCGACGAGCAACGAAGACAAGGAAAAGTCACCCAAGCAAGAGAGGTGTGTTGTCCGCACCGTCAGTGGTCACAGCAAAGCTCCAACGCCTGTCACCCCGCTGCTGAACGGTGGAGGTGGAGGTGCTGATGAGGGAGGGACTTATGGAGGTCGTTAGTGAGCTGTGAGCGTTCGAGTGGCTGAGCAAAGTCAACGCGAGCTTTCTGGTTGCTTTTTTGGTTGGTAATTCTTGGATTCTTCGATGGGTTTTGACTTTTGTATACTCGTTGAAATACCTGAGCCACGTCGACGCTGATGCAGCGGAAATTCCAGATCCTTCTCGCTTTGGGAGAGCTGGGATTGAGGCAGCCCTAACATGATGCTTCGTAGTGCTTCTCTTAATGGTCGTTGACTCAGCACTCCTCTCCGTGCTGCTCCTTATCACTCCCACATTTGGGACTGGTGAGTCATGGCTGCTTTTGAAGCGTTTCGTCCTAAGATTGTCGATGATTCACGACATGAAGTTTGTTTTTGGCGCCTGCTTGAGCTGTTCCTCGAGCGAGTTTCATGCGCGTATTTCCATTGCGGCCACATTCGTCGCATTCAAATCGATGGCGCGATTCTTCTCGCTTGGGTGGAAAGTAGCCCAAGGCCCCGCGACAGACAAGCAAGACGTGAAAAGAGGTCCTACCAATGCGGAATCCTCAAGTCCCATCCGTGAATCCTGGTGGAAGTGGCGACGTCGTCGCTTCTCCGCCATCGGATGGGGGTATGTCGCTCTGATGGTACTCATTTTCTCGCTTTCCAGTGCGTGGAGTTTGCTGCTGATCATTCTGAACCTCGAGCCCAGTCGAAGTGCCAACTACATTCTGCAGACTGAGAGTTTAGATCATGGTCACTTCTGGCAGTCGCACACAGCTGAAGCTCCGATCTTGGCGACGAGCACATCACTATTGCTGGTTGTGATCGGAGTGTACTGGTATCTGTTGCACTTGCTGTTATTGAAGCCACCATCACGCCGCATTTGTTCACAAGAGCACAAGCCGAAAAAACAGAACTTTGTGCTACGGAAGACGCCAACGATAGAGAAGATTGTGGAGCGGCAAAAACAAATGCGCCATCCACTGCTTCTTCTCGTAAGACGGGGAGTAGGAGTCGTTTTCAAGAGCTACCGCAGTGTCGTCTCGACCGACGGCAAGTACCGCAAAGTTTGGGTAAGTTGATCAAAGATGTGTTGGCGTTTAGTTATCGCAAAGGGTCCTGACGTTGGATGCGGTTTTGTGACCGTCAGAACGTGTTGATGGAGATCCCAGAAGTCGTTTTACAGATACTTTCGTTGCGAGAGCACATGGCGCAAGGCCTCGACACGTCGCTGCTCTACTGCTACGCTTCTCTCATGGCTTTGAACGCCTTCGTGGCTTTCTACCACATTCAGTTCCGGTGGAACGAGTCCACACTCCATCACATCCTCAAGGACTCCATGTAAGTGGTGCTTCATCCATTTGCCTGAGCTGTCCCGTCTTGTTAATGTTGTTCTGTAATACAGTGTTGATGCAGCTTTCGCCGTCTTCTTTCCAGCGCTTATCCTGTGTTACTCGCTGTTTGTGTTTCAAGATGACCTCAAGGCGGTGAAAATCCGCCAGCGATTCTTTCCTCCACGCGTGTTTGAACGGAAAGCTCGCAACTTTGTCAGCGCCAAGGAACTCAACATGTTCAGCACCGACTTTGAAAGTCTGTTGATTCAAAACGGGTGGGATATCTTCCTCAAGCTCAGCTTCAGCTTGCTGGCGTGTTTCCGCTGGTCCAAGATCACCCACCTCCTTCTGCTACGAGCGCACAAAGGTCAAGGAATTCAGCACGAATGTACTAACGAAGGAGAGGCTCCTGCGTCAAAGATGAATTGTAAGGCGGTGGCCCCTCTTGACCCAACTGCGGGTACCTCAACTCGACAAGGTGTTGAAACGGAGAAACCTAAAGCCAGAGGGACCACTTCAAGCTCTCGCTTCCGGACCATCGTCAGCCTTTGTTTCCTAATCTACGGCGTCGGCTGCATCGTGTACACCGTCATTTCTGTGCGGAAAGCAACAGCCTCGTGCGTGTCATACCCGGCGTGCGTTCAATTCGCGTACCAGTGGGCTCCTGGCGGATCGAACGACGTGTGTGGCTGCCTCGCTTACGTCGACCGTGACTTAGCTCCTGCAGACGCTGACAACCTGACGGACGTGACGTTGATCCTCGCCCAATTGGCTTCTGCCGGAAAGCTCCAAACCGTGCAGATCGTGAACCGTCGAATCAATGGGTCGATCCCTGAAGAGCTCCAATCTTGCGACGGACTGCGCAATCTGTACGTTCTCGTGCAGTAGTTTTGCTCTGTCCAAGACGCTGACAATACTCGTAACTTACAGGGTCTTGATTCACACCGGAGTGGAGAAGCTCCCGTCTTGGACGTCGACGACCTTTGCCAAGCTGGAGTACCTGTACGTTCATCTCTCTGCTCTTAGAATGTAAAGTTCGCACTAGCTGACGCTCTACAACTCTGTGCTTGGTAGTCATATTGAAGGAGAAGCCACCGACACCAATCTTGTGGCGCTTCCGAGCGACTTGTTCGCCTCGATGGCCAGTCTCCACACTATCTACCTTTCGTACCACGCCAACCTACCGAGTCTTCCTTCTCTGGTCGGACTTGCGAGTCTCCAAAGTGTATACTTCGGATACCTAGACTGCGTCAAGGAGATACCTTCGCTTGGAGAGATGAATTCCTTGCAAGTGGTCGCACTGGAAGGCCTACCGCTGGTCCGCTCGCTGCCGAACGTTGCTCAGTACGAGAACACACTGGATATGGTATTCGTGCAGAACACGCCAGTCTGTTGCAGTGGGTTCCTCAGTGAAGGCGCCTGCAACACAACCTTCCCAAGCTGTTGTGCTGGTGGCGATGACGATGGCAGTAACAAGTCGCCCGACTCCTTACCACCGACCTGCCTAGAGATGCCTGAGGACGACGCATTGCTCCCGTCCAACTCAACGCTCTCACTTCTTAGCAACTTTGCAGCCAACGTCTCCAACTTCTGCGATGCTGCCCAGGCAACATGTCCGACGTCGGTCATGTCGAGTAAGTTCCAAGAGGACGACACGTGTGAAGGCGTGCTCTACCGCGAATGCTCGTCAACGTATCAAGGCGCGGGGATCTGCTTCAACGAGGACATGAGCCGCGTCAAGTGCACGTTTTCCCAGAAGACGATCAACATGCGTAAGGCGGAGATCGCAGCCGGCTGCAGCTGTGACAAGGTCGAGGAAAAGTGGCTCGGATGTACCTGAGCATGAACGTCAAGCTAGAGGTGTTACTGTTGTAGAGTAAACTTGCAATTCGTGTGCCACCCCTGTAGTGTCCTCCGCTTCAGTCTGGTGCATTGGAATGCAGTCCACGAAGACGTTCATGGCGTCGAAACACATTTCGTATCCTAGCTCCGAGGCTTCTTCATTTCGCTCAGTTCGGCATCGTCGTCCCCTTTGCAGCAACCAGGCACGAAATTCCGGAACCATGAGCATTCGGCTGCAACATTCTCACGAAAGATTGATCTCGCCTGCTCGAGCCGCGATCCACCTCCAAACATCTTCAATCGTTCCATCCAAGTCACCACCACCGCGCCATCACGCTCACGCGTCTAGCTGCCCAAAGCTCCGCCAAAGCTTCCTCGCATTCCCTTCGTAGAGGATCCCAAACTTCTCTCCGAGATGTGTCAATCAACCAATCACCTTTGCCACCAAAGTGCATTGCATTCCACAGGTGTCGTCCCCGACCCCATGCAAATCTGCTGTTCTCGAGCGCATCTGGTGGTGCCAGCATGTATCAACCGGAAGGCGTTGGCAACAGCGGAGACTTTCTCGCCAAGGCCGTCACATCGAAGGTAACGGAGCGATTGAGCCGCCCGACTATGGGCAACTTGACCATCCATGAAATCGAGCCGCTTCGGTTGAGACGCCGAGCCAGCCATGCGCAATCGTTGATCAAGGCGGACGTAGACGCCGCCACGTGCTCTTGTGCGCGCGCAGTGCCCTGTCCACGAGAGTATTCTCTCTTTCAAAGAGTCTTTGGGGCCCTCGGACGAAGTGATCGCCATTCGATCGTGCTCCAAGAAGTTGATTTTTCGCCGTGTTCACCATGGCTGCCCCCTCGCCCGCCCCGCATCGCGAGGCCTTCTTCACGCTCGAGGACGCCAAGATCAGCTTCAGCATCATTTGCTGCATCTGTGGCATTGGCACGCTCGCCATGCCGTCCAACTTCGCACGTGCCGGACCCGTGTACGGCACGCTCGCCATGCTTTTCATGGCCTTCGCCAACATCTACGCCACGGTGGCGCTTTCGCGCGTCATCCTGGTGGCGCCTCCGTCCGTCAAGACTTTCAGCGATGTGGGCGAGTGGGTGCTCGGCAAGACCGGCCGCTACCTCGTCAACGTCTCGCAGCTTCTCGTGTGCTTGCTGCTGCCGTGCGCCTTCCTGGTGCTCGGTAGTACGCTGCTTGACGTGCTGTTCCCGGACTCGTTCAGCCAGATCTTCTGGATCGTCTTCATGGCCATTACGGCCGTGCCGGCGTGTCTGATCCCGACGCTCAAGGCTGCGGCCACCGTGGCCTTCGTCGGCTGCATCGGCACCATCATCGCCGACGTGGTGGGCGTCTCAATTCTCGAGTGGGAGATGCGTGGCCACCCGACGGCGCCGTCGCCCGACATCTCGCTGCACCAGGTGCTCACTGCATTCGGCAACCTGTCGCTCGCCTACGGTGTCGCCGTGTTAATCCCGGATCTGCAGCGCCAGCACTCGCAGCCCAAGCGCATGCCGCGCGTCATCGTCGTGAGTCTCGGCATCGGCTCGGCCTTCTTCCTGGCCGTGGCCATTGCGGGCTACGTCGCCGGTGGCTGCCAGCTCTCAGCCAACCTGCTCTTCTCCGTCGTCAACATCTCGGACCCGTCGTCGCCCTCGGCGCTGGGCTTCGTGCCGAACCACGGCGCCATGATCATGGCCTACCTGTTCATGCACCTGCACGTCGTCATCGTGCTGTCCACCGTGCTGCAGCCGCCGTTCTACATGGCGGAGCGACTCATTCTCGGTATGCATAAGGACGTCGCTCCTGCGGCGTCGCTGCAGGGCGACGACAACGACGACGGCTGGACGGAGCTGCGCGACAAGCTGTCGACGAACGGCCCCGTGGTTAGCGAGGCGGGACGTGACCTCGAGGGCAACGTGGACGTCGACTCGGACAACGAGACGCTGTCCAACTCGGCCAGACGCGAGCAGGAGCACGACGAGGCGCAGATGTCGGACTACACAGGCCCCACCAACGTGTTCCGCTACGTGACGCTGCGTCTGGTGATCATGGCCGTCCTGGTGGCTGCGGCCATCGGCCTGCGCGACCACTTCCTCGACCTCGTGGACTTCACGGGCGCATCGGCCATCACCGTGTGCTGCCTGGTGCTGCCGCTCGTGTTCTACCTCAAGGTCTTCTGGAAGGACCTCCCCATGTACGAGCGCGCCATCGCGGCCGTCGTGATCGTCGTGTGCACCGTGGTGGGGTGCTACGTCATGATCTACGCCGGCAAGAACCTGTTCAACCCGGACTCGGACAGCGCCACGTTCCCGTACTGCGCGGCTGAGTACCAGTCGGAGCCGTACTACGTGCGCAACGAGACGGCCAGCTCGGCGTGAATGGCGGACGGTCGTCGGCTGCGTGCGGACGATCGCCGAATTAGGAGAGCGTTAGGACAGAGCCACGACAGGTATCTCTGCACTCTGTGTTGATCAATCAATGTTGCCTCCCCACATTTGCCAGTCGAGCTCTTGGAAGTCGAAGTTCCAGTGACGTTGCCGTCGTGGCGCCGAGTCACCGTGTTCCGGTGCACTGCCAGAGACGAGGCTTGAGATGGTGATGGGCTCCGTATCTACTGAAGCAGCCCGGCGCTGCACCAGCTGCCGGAGCACGATCGGACGTGCCGCAACACCGGACGAGTGACTGAAGGTGAACGCTCTCACGCTTGGCATCGTTAGGAGGAGGTAAGACAAGCACTTCTTTCTGCTGTCGACTGCAAGCAGACTTGACGCAAGAGTGCGACGGGTTTCATCGGCGACCGGCGCGAGCAAATCGGCTCGACGGCTCGTGCATGTTGAATCGGAGGATTGGATGGTGCTGGGCCGCGCTATGTCGACGAAAAGCTCTAGTGCAACAACGACGTGCAGCCACCGGATCTCGCAAGCCCACGAGTAAATTCGAGCTGCAACAGCGACAGAGCTCGTGCTCGCTCGATCAGCCACTTTCGAACATCCGTTTGGACGCTCGCACGAAGTCCTCGCCGTTAGCAGCTCCAGTAACTTCGCTCACCATGGCGCTCGAGTCGCGCCAGAAGGCCTTCCTGACCATGGAAGATGCCAAGACCATTTTCAACATCGTGTGCTGCTTTTTCGGTGAGTCCACTAGTGTCCACTGCGCTGAAGCTTCTGGAGAACAGTGACTAAAGCTCTTTTGGAATAGGAATCGGCACGCTGTCCATGCCGTCCAACTTCGCGCGTGCCGGACCCGTGTACGCCACGATCGCAATGCTGCTCATGGCCTTCGCCAACATCTACGCCACGGTCGCGCTGTCCAAGGTGATGCTGGTGGCCCCCGCGTCGGTCAAGACCTTCACGGACGTCGGTGACTGGGTGCTCGGCAAGACCGGCCGCTACCTGGTGATCGTCTCGCAGCTGCTCGTGTGCCTTCTGCTGCCGTGTGCCTTCCTGGTGCTCGGCAGTACGCTGCTTGACGTGCTGTTCCCGGACTCGTTCAGCCAGATCTTCTGGATCGTCTTCATGGCCATCACGGTCATTCCATCCTGCCTGATCCCGACGCTCAGGGCCGCTGCCGCCGTGGCGTTCGTCGGCTGCCTCGGTACCCTCGTCGCCGACATCGTGGGCGTCTCAATTCTTGACTGGGAGATGCGTGGCCACCCGTCGATCCCGACCCCGGACATCACGCTCCACCAAGTGCTCACGACATTCGGCAACCTCTCGCTGGCGTACGGCGCCTCCGTGGTGGTGCCCGACCTCCAGCGCCAACACTCGGAGCCGACGCGCATGCCCCGCATCATCCTCGTGAGCTTGGGCGCGGGCTCGGCGTTCTTCCTGGCCATCGCCATTGCCGGCTACACGGCCGGAGGCTGCCAGCTCTCGGGCAACCTGCTCTTCTCCATCGTCAACACCTCGGACCCGACGGCTGCATCGGCGCTGGGCTTCATCCCCCACCGCGGATCTGTCATCATGGCCTACCTGTTCATGCAGGTCCACATCGTCATCGCCTTCTCGACGGTCATCCAACCGCCGTTCTACTTGGCCGAACGCTTCATCCTCGGCATGCACAAGACGCCCACGGAGAACCTCATCCAGGAGAGCGAGAAGCTGTCCACTGCCGGCTCACCAGTAGTCACGGCCGACCCGTCGACGCCCGACCTCGAGGGCAACTACAACGCCACCAACACCCCGGGTCGCGCTCTGACCGCTGACCAGCAGCGCAAGGACAAGGAAGACCAGGAGCTCTCGGAGTACGAAGGCAAGGGCACGGTGGCTCGCTACGTGACGCTGCGTCTCTGCATCATTGCGGTGCTCGTGGCGGCCTCGATCGGCCTGCGCGACCACTTCCTCGACCTCGTGGACTTCACGGGCGCGTCGGCCATCACCGTGTGCTGCCTCGCGCTGCCCATTGTGTTCTACCTCAAGGTCTTCTGGAAGGACTTGCCGCTTTACGAGCGGGTGATCGCCATTCTCGTGATCATCATCTGCAGTGCGGTCGGCTGCTACGTCATGATCTACGCCGGCAAGAACCTGTTCAATCCGGACACCGAGACTGCTACGTTCCCGTTCTGCTCCGTGGAGAACCAAATGGAGCCGTACTTCGTGCGGAACTCGACGACGAGCAACTAAAAGCGTAGGAATTCAAACCCCAAAGCCCCGATAGTGCATCGTAGGATAGGATTAACCAGCCCAACAAGACTTCTATCAGGACCTCGCGGTGGTCCTCAATCGATTTACACCCGCAAGCAGCTACAACCACGACGTCTACGTGTACATCCGCCTCCAAACACCATGTTGAGATGAACTTGATCCCTTCCTTGAGATCCTTTGGCCGGTCCGTTCTGAAAGGGTTCGTCCACGGTCATGTTAAAACGAGTTCGAGCAAGGACATAAAACATTTTCCAAGAAATATGTCTTGCCCCCACATGCATGTAGGCAGCCCAGATAACAACAGTTGTAGCGACGGGCTCACGCTGCCGCGCTAAGCTTTAAGCTGTTGCTGCCGACATACGTACACATCATGTGGCGCTTGCTGCTCACGTCGCCCAGCACGAAGTCGGTCGGCAGCCTAGCCGCATTCAAGCTTTCGCACTATTAGTGCTTGCTTATGATGATCTTATGCGTTGCTTCAAGAGCTCGAAATGCTAGCTTGACGAGGTCAGTCTGATTTCCAGCAACCTCGTTCCGAGGCACTATATCTCCTAGCAGACGTGGCCTTCCGGCACCGCTGTCTATGTGTCCGCTGCAACTTTGAGCTCCCTCCCAACCAACGTACAGAGCAGTACTGTTCTAAGTGCAATTACAAGGTTGGACACCTCGACGGTATGCTAGCAATTGGATCACATGAACAAGTTGGCGGTGACCCGGGCCACCCCAACAACAAGACATGTCGTGTATCGCCTCATAAAACCACGTTAGTACACGATCGGGTTTTTACAAAATGTGTTTCAACATTCCGGTGCCTTGTCTATTCATGACGAAGCAGGCCATCCGTATCTCCGCCGGAGCGGATGGTCTGCAGCGTCCTGCCTCGTGCGCAGCGCGTGCAAACGCCACGCGCGACTCGAGATCGTGTGATCCGCGTGCACCTTCTGCTCCACTTGCCCTGGTTGCACCTCGTTGCGTCTCACGAAAACCCTCGAGTCCCGCTCATTCTTCGTTCGCTCGCCTTCCGCTCCAGCAAAGATGACAGCTCGCCGAGCTCCGTTCTACACGCTCGAGGATGCCAAGATCAGCTTTAACATCTTCTGCTGCTTCTGTGGCATTGGGTCGCTTTCAATGCCTTCCAACTACGCTCGGGCCGGGCCGATCTACGCTACCATCGCGTTGCTGCTCATGGCCTTCGTGAACATCTACGCCACCATCGCGCTGTCCAAGGTCATCTTCGCAGCGCCGCCGTCGGTCAAGACTTTCACGGATGTCGGCGCCTGGGTCTTCGGCACTCCGGGTCGCTACGCCGTCATGATCTCGCAGCTTCTGGTGTGCTTGCTGCTACCCTGCGCTTTCCTGGTGCTCGGTAGTACGCTGCTCGACGTGCTGTTCCCCGACTCGTTCAGCCAGATCTTCTGGATGATCTTCATGGCCGTCACGGTCATTCCGGTGTGCATGATCCCGACGCTCAAGGAGGCGAGTTCCGTCGCCCTCGTCGGCTGCATCGGCACCATCATCGCCGACGTGGTCGGTGTGAGCATTCTCGGCTCGGAGATGCGCGGCCACCCGTCGATCCCGGCACCGGACGTCTCGCTGCACCAAGTTCTGACCGCCTTCGGTAACTTGGCCCTCGCGTACGGCGCCGCAGTGGTCATCCCTGACCTGCAGCGCCAGCATTCGCAGCCCGAGCGCATGCCCCGTATCATCCTCGTCAGTATGGGCTTCGGCACCGTCTTCTTCCTGGCCATCGCCATCGCCGGCTACACGGCCGGAGGCTGCCAGCTCTCGGGCAACCTGCTCTTCTCCGCCGTCAACACGTCAGACCCGTACTCAACGTCGGCGCTGGGCTTCATCCCCAGCCGCGGCGCAGTCATCATGGCCTACCTGTTCATGCACGTGCACATTGTCATCGCCTTCTCGACCATCACCATGCCAGCCTTCTTCATGGCCGAGCGCTTCCTTCTGGGCATGCACAAGGACCAATCTGCTGCTCTCGACCAGGAACAGGGCGTCGAGCTGCGCGAGAAGCTGTCGTCTGTGGCCGGAGCTTCGCCGATCACGCCGGACGTCGAGTGCAACTACACCTCGGCCGCTGACAGCATGCAGGTCGTGGACAAGTACGAGGACGAGTTCGCCGAGTACCGCGGCAAGCTCAACATGCTGCGCTACATCCTGCTGCGTCTGTGCATCCTCGCAGTGCTCGTCGTGGCGTCGATCTTCCTGCGCGACCACTTCCTCGACCTCGTCGACTTCACAGGCGCCACGGCCGTCACCGCCGGCAGCCTCGTGCTGCCTCTGCTCTTCTACCTCAAGCTCTTCTGGACCAAGCTACCCATGTACGAGCGCTTCGGCTCCATGGTCATCATTGTCGTCTGCACCATCTTGGGCGTGTACGTCATGATCTATGCTGGCAAGAACTTGTTCAACCCGGACTCTGACACGGCCACGTTCCCGTACTGCTCGGAGGAGTACCAGTCGGACCCGTACTACGTGCGCAACGCCACCACGTCCAGCTAGGAAGGGGAGTCGTAGTAACCAGTAAAAACTCAAGTATTAGCCCCAACTTGACACACTTCAACATGTCGATCACCACGATGCACACGCCCCTTGCCGTGACGAACCGCTAAGCTAATCGCGCCATGTCAAGTCGCTCGTGGCGAAGCGGGTCCAGTGTTTAGACGCAGACTTAGTCGCGTCTCATCGGTGGCCGCGGCAAAATGGACAACATGTACATGAGACGTGTCAGCTTTTCGCCGCCAGTTGGCCGACGCGAAAGAAACTACAGGAGCCCCAGGCCACCAGCGCTGTCGAAGAAGGCATTGCCAACCTCGTGGGGAGTCGTAGTGCAGGCAATGACACTAAGCGAGAAGTTCATCAAAGGCAAGTTTCCAGGACAGGCCGACCATAGGCAGGGCAGGAATGGCTGGACGGGGTGTGGTTCACAGACATCCGCGCCGGGTTATACTTGCAGCCCGCTGCGATTTCAGCTCTCCGCATGTCGATGAGTCCTTGGGAGTGAACGCATTGGACACGCCCCATGTCTTCATTGAAGCAGATCCCAGCGCCTTCAGCCTCGGATAAACACTCGCGATAGAAAACACCAGCGCAGACGTCTTCCACTTCTACAGCCAGAGCCAACGCGCCTCTTGTGCTGACGGTGTTTGGGCACATTGCTTGAGAAACATCGCAGAAGTTCGACGCATTGGCTGCAAACTGCGAGTACAACGACAGTGTGGCGTTCGTCGGGGGAAGATGCTCGTCGTCAGGCAGATGGAAGTAACTTGCCGCTAGTGCTGTACTGGCAGTGCGTGAGGCGCAACAACTCGGGAAAGTCGTATTGCAGGCCCCTTGACTTAGAAATCCACTGCAGTCTTGTACGAACACCATCTCCAGCGATGCAGTGTATGGTTCCACGTTCGGAAGCACACGCACGTTTGGTAGACCCTCCACTGCCACAACTTGTAGCGAGCTGAGATCTTCCATCGAAGGAAGCTCCGTGATCGACTTGAGGCGGCCAAAGTAGACGCTTTCGAGAGCCGCCAGCCCATTCAGAGAAGGGAGGCGAGGCAGATAAGCGTGGTCGGAGAGGTGAAGTGTGTGTAGATTTTCCATCGATACGAACAGGTCGCTCGGTAACTCTGTGAGGTTGATATCGTCGGCGTCTCCTTCATTACTAGAATGCATGAATCCGGCGTTGTGTACACGTATTCGAGCTTGGAAAATGATGTAGCCGTCCATGGAGGGAAACTTTCGACTCCTGTGTGGATCAAGACCCTGTACCGTACAGCATAGCCAAAACATCCCGGGTAATATCAAGTGTAGCTAGCATTCTATGACGTACAAGTTTCGCAGTCCTGTACACGCTTGAAGCGCGTCAGGAAGCGATCCATGAATTCTGCGGTTGACAAGTTGGACGGTCTGAAGCTTGCCAGCGACAGCCAATTCTGCCAGCTTCTGTGTGACGTCTGCTAACTCTGCAGAGTCAGCCGGGGCCAACTCTCGATCGACAAACGCCAAGCAGCCACAAGTGTCGTTCGACTTGACAGGATGCGCAAATTGAACACACTCCGGGCATGTTGAACACAAGGCGTGCGATGTTCGGACAGCAGCCATAGTGTACACAATACACCCGATACCGTACGCCAAGAAGAAGAAACCAACCACGGTTCGAAGCCCAGAACGTAGATATCTCACGCCACGATCCTTCTGTGTAGCCCGTCGAGCTCCAGCATCCAGAGGTGCAACGGATTTGCTGTTGTTCTTAGAAGATTGCGTTCGGACATTTAAGTTCTACGGTTGGGAAGTAGCGCCACAATTCCTGACCAGCGCAGACACGCGAGCAGATTGAAGCTGAGCTTGAGAAAGGCGTCCCACTCGCTACGAATCAGCAA
>JAABLK010000840.1:0-15753 GCA_012295415.1 Phytophthora chlamydospora | reverse complement strand
GTACACCAAACAGGGGCACGAGTGTGTGTCAAATTTCTAGGGGAAAATTCGGTGACAACTTGTGTGCACCGCCACCGTCTGACGTCGGCTACGTCACACACTCGCCACGGTACCAATTTCGAGATAAGGTTATCGCAACTATCACTACGTATGAACGTTGCATTCTATAAATTTGTTTTGGTATCGTTCTTCACCCTGTACGCTTCATCGAGTCTCCGAACAATCTGGTTTGTAAAAAGAGGATTTGTTGAATAGGGCTTCAAACATCATTGCCATCACCAAAATCGTGTTCGATCTCTCCATTCAAGCGGCTGGCAAGCTCTTACGTCCTCAAAATGAACACCACAGCAAATGCATCATGTGGGCTAGGTCACAGTCACCGTTCGCTCTCTGATCTGTGTGCACGTATAGTATAAGCATATTTTCGCTGAATTACCCCGACGTGGCAGGTCGGTGACCAGCTCTTTGAAGTTGCCTTTTTAAGGCAATGCTTTCTTTTACTGAAGTATCCTCAATTACTATGAAGAACACGCAGACATGGAATCCTCAGCGAGCGCCAAAAAACGATTCGAAACACATGCGCAGTGCTCATGGACCTTCAGCTTTGATTCATTTTTCCCAAACGACGATCCACCCAAAAGTCCTTTAGACAAGGAACAAAATGGATAGCTGCCTTGAAGATGATTCAGCTACTTGTCGAGAGGAACGCCGCTGGAAGATCGCGTGTGCATGGCTTGTCAACGCTTCCTATTCGTTTGGGAATATCTTCTCACGGAAACTTTCTCGAGATCAATCGCGAAGCGACTTGACAGCCTTGAACTCTGTATGGTCAGCTAGTACCTTTTAGCTTATCGTGGTTCTCGCTTACGTTCCGTTTGTGATGTCCCTACGATTCTGGATATACCTGATCGTCGACCGACGTTTTCGTTCTGCTTCAAGAAACTTATGCGAAGATCCGCATTTCACAGTTCCGCGGCATAATTGGCCATAGTTAGGCCAGAGTTGTTCAAGAACAAACTCGACTGTTACATACACGTGTTCTTAACTGGAATTACTCTCGCTATCAAGAAGATATTATCAAGAGACATGCCAAGGTCGAGCTAACGCCATGATACTGGAGAAGAAGCAAATGCACCCGTTAATAAGTCGCAGTCTACTGCAGATTCACAAGTTCCAGCTACCAAATCACCCTGCAAACATTTTTTTTCGGTATTGGAAAGTGCTCCAAAAAAGTCGTTTCCAGCTGCTGGCGTCTTCGTTCATGTGCTTAGTCAGCAGCGAATCGCGGGTCGAGGTGCACTGCTGTCACAGGCTTCAGCGCAGTCCAAGTGCAGGCTTTCCGGTCATTCATACGTCCATTATCAATGGAGAGGGGCAGTGGTCACCGTGCCTATCTTCAGACTGTGATAGGTATCTTCCGCAAGAGTTTAAGACGAAAGAGATGTTCCTTGGCTCTTCATTTTCCTTATCCTTCTTCACAATTACGCGAACCTGAAATTTAGCCTCATACTGCTCAGCTGAGGTAAATGCAGACCGAGATATTGATGTTCATGACCGCTGTGATCATGAACATCGCAGCGAGAAAGGATCCTAGGTTCTTGACGTGATCGAACTCGATGCCGATCAACATTTCCAGCAAAATAGACACGTAGTCCACGACAACTTCGACCCCAATCTGCAGTGCAAGCATTCCCAGTTGTCCGACTCGCCATGCCGTCACATCCGTTCCCGCCACGTCAGCGCTTTCAGATCGTCGTAGACGCGAGTAGAGCGGGTGATTACCGTAAAAGAAGAGGATGGCGGCCGAACACCCGATGGAAATGTATTCCGCGTACATGTCAGCGTTCAGTTCGGCCGTGTGAAAAGCCTGTAGCTGGCGCCTCCACAGCTCAAAGTCGCTTGAACCCGACGGAATTGCTGGACGTGATGCGTTCGAGGCTTGTGCCACGATATTGTTATCAGAAGTTGGCGCTGAAGCGGTTCGTCGGTCTAGAAGAGCTTTGCGGTATCGGATTTCCCATATCACTAGTACGGCCTTCCCCGCTCTAATCGAAATTTCCACTAGAGCCATACCAAGTGCTCCCATTGCTGCTGCTTTCGTGCTGCTGCTTCCCAGTACGATGATTCTCGTCTGTGTATCGATCAACACCGTCGGAATGCCCACAAGCACACACATGACGCGTGTGCTGCGTACCCGCTTTTTGAAAATATAATACTTGGCGAGCTCCTGCACGGCAAGTTTCAAGCCGATGCAAGCGATAACGAAGCCTGTGAGAAAAGTATTCCCGCGATCAACAATCCGTTGCTGGCCTAGAATGTGGACGAACACGCAGGCAAGGAGCGGCACGGAAGCGGCAGGGATGTTTCGAACGTAGGCCAGCCAAAATGTTGGCGTTTGATACTTTGCTGGAGCTCTTTGGGGCGGATGCCGAGCCGTAGGTGACTGCGCTGACGGTACAACTTGTGTTCTCCTCGTTCTCTGCTGTCTCTGCTGAAGTCGATCGCGTCCTTGACAGGTTTCCTCGTAATAAATCCGCTTCACCTCCCGAGTTATTCCAGTAAAATATCCTGCAAGCAGGAAATTGGCGGCGTAGCAGTCGATCTTGTACTTGATCGTACGGGCATCGTTGTACGCGAGGTAAGCTACAAGGCAGCTAGACGTGAAAACGGCGGCAGTTGCTAAGAGAAAGTAAGAAATTGTGGCTCGAGTCAGCCTTCGGAGACAAAACCACAGCGAGGGTCGACGATCGGGGAACTTGATGTATCGAAATGACATCATAATGGGCAGAAAGGAGATGAACACGACCGAGCAGTACGTGACGCAAGCCCAGAAGGAGTTGGCTACGATCAGTTCACTTCGAGACTGATCAATGTACCATTTGCCAGCAAAAATATTGCCAAGTGCGTAGCATGCGTTCGGAATCCACGCACACGCGATACTTCCAGCGGCATTTCGCACGACAAGCGCCTGCATCTTCAAAGCGGCCATCCACACAGAGCTGCGCGGTAGTGACCGAAAAATGTTCCTCCAACTTTGAAGGACAGCGGAAGAACGGCGGCGAGGGGCGAGGAACGAACTGAACCATGACGTGTCACTAATATCGCGGGGTGGGCGATGAGGTGCACGATGACTTTCTTCGCCTGGTTGAATGGGGTGCATCCTGGCGCTTGGGGTCACTTTCACGCGCCTCGTGGGTATGGTAAACCGAAGGAATGCCATGAAATGGAGTTCGTTCTTGTCGTGTGAGTTACAGAGGGCTATATAAATCGGGCCAAAATGGGCTTCAGAATGAACACAATGCCAACGTTTGCGAACGTTCGGTCTGTATAGTAGTTTATCACACGCTGCGGTCGATGCCTGCTTAAGCAAGTGATTTACTGGGCTGCCGAACCACTTCGATCTTCCTTCGTATATTGCAAATTCGTAGGGGAAGAAAATACTAGAAGTCTTCCTCTTCACCTGAGCGGTGGAGCAACACCTGAAACGTCAGCTCAGGTAAAATCCAATCGATATCGTAATATTCATGACCGCTGCAACCATGAAAAGCGCCGCAAGGAAAGAGCCGATATTCTTTACGTGGTCGAACTCAATCCCGATCACCATCTCCAATAGGATCGAGACGTAGTCGACGGCGATCTCAACTCCAATCTGCAGCGCCAGCATCCTTAGTTGGCTCAGCCGCCAGGCCGTCATATCCACATCCACCGTCTCTGCATTAGCTGATTGTCTCAGCAGTGAGTAGTGCGGGTGGTTGCCGTAGAAGAACAGGATGGAGGCGGAGCACCCGATTGAAATGTACTCGGCGTACATGTCAGCGTTCAACTCGGCGGCATGAAAGGCCTGCACTTGGCGTCGCCATACCTCGAACTCGCTTAAACCGGTAGGCAATGACGGCCGCGACGCGTTTGGAGCTTGCGATACAGCCTTTGTACTTGAGTGAGAATTGAAGATGTTCAAGATCCTCCGCTGCTGTAATGTAGAGCCTGTTCTTCGACTGCGAGCATGTTTCCGATGGTGGATTTCCCACATCACTAGTACCGCTTTGCCCGCTCGTAGAGTAATTTCTACGAACGCCATGCAGAGTGCGCCCGCGACGGCAGTCTTAGTGCTGTTGGTTCCAAGTAAAATGATCCGTGTCTGTGTATCGATGAGCACCGTTGGAATCCCCACAAGGACGCACATGACCCGAACACTGCGGACCCTTTTCTTGAAGATATAATGCTTGGCTAGCTCCTGGGTTGCAAGTTTGAACACGATCCCAGCAATGACAAAGCAGGAGAGGAAGACGTTCCCTCGGTCAACGATGCGTTGTCGGCTGAGTATGTGCACGAATAGACTGGCAAGAATTGGTGGCGTTGCGCCTGGGAGGCCCTTGATGTATGCTCGCCAGAAATTGGAATTGTGACTGCGAGTCAAAGCCTTGTTGGATGATTGTTGTGCATGTACTGCTACCACTGCAGCAGGCACTATCTTGGATCTTCTCGACTTCTGCTTGTACTCGTTCTGGTTGAGTCGATCTTGGCCTTGTCGAGTTTCTCCGTAGTAAATTTGCTTTACGGCTTGAGTGATCCCGGTAAAGTAAATGAGCAGTGTTAGGCTGTCCACGTAGCAGTCGATTTTGTACTTGAACACTCCAGGCTCGACTGAAGTCGCGTAAGCTACAAGAGAGCTAATCGCAAACATAATGCCAACTGATGCGATGAAGTAGACGACCGTGGAGCTCATGAGCCTCTTGACGCAAAACCAAACGGTAGGTCGCCGTCCAGGTATGTCGGCATATTGGAGCGACAGCATCATGGGCATAAACGATATGAACACCACTGTACAGAAGGTTATCGAGGCATACACTGAGTTTGCTACCAGGAGCTCATTCCGGGACTGATCCGTGTACAATTTCCCCGAGAAAATATTCCCGAGCGCGTAGAACGCGTTAGGGATCCAGGCACAGGCAATACTCCCAGCAGCGTTTCGAACCACGAGAGCCTGCATCCTCAAGGCAGCAATCCACGTGGTACGAGTACAAAGACGGCGACAAAGGCGGCGCCATTCGTGATCGACTGAACGACTTTCATCTGTCGCAGCCACCAAAGCCTCCCAAGCATGGACAACACCTCTCGAATGCCTCACGGTAGCACTTTCCGCCGGTAGCGTTGTCTCCTCCACATCATCATCACGAGCGATGCGATCACGCTGCATTGGCAAAGCTGGCGATAACGAACTGTTGACGTTGGTCCGAATGGCATCGGCATTAAAAATACTCGGAAGACTGACCCCAAATATGGATCGATAACTTCTATGGTTAATTCATGCGATGAGCTTGAAGCCACAGACAAGATTTTGGCAAACTCCTCCGGAGGGGATACTGATTGAAATATCCTCTGAAAAGCATGTGGATCTTGCCTTTGGGACATCGTCAAGGAAGTACAGTAGCTAGGACCTAACCGATCGAGATCAACTATTCATCTCAGCAGCAATCATCAGATACTGACTACAACAAAGAGCCTAAGCCGCAGCCTTTTGGCGTGTTCAAACTCGACACCCCTTGATAACTTTAGCGCAATCGGCGCCGAGTCAACCGCAATATTGTCTGCAGCTCGAGCGTATCAAGCTGGTGAATACTCCACGCATAGGCATTTGCTGCAGGCCTCGATTGTTTTCGATTGCTGCAGTGGCCATTATTGACATGAACAAGAAGCAGATTGACACCGAGCAGCCGATAGAAAAACTCCTTGGCGAGCTTGTTGGGACATCGAATAAGAGCCTATGAGCCTACACCGTACAAGTAGGTGCGACATTTAGTTACTCGTAAGGCAGTTTCTCTCAATATATTGTCGTGCTATCATTGCGGCATGGACGTTGTTGCCACCAAGCAGAAATGGCTCTTGTCACTACACGGACAACGCATGCACTGCGCACTCAAGTTTTGGAAATGGAGGTTTCTTTTGCGAACTTCTGACATGGAAAATGGGGTTCAGTGGAAGAGAAAATTGTGTCTCCGACGCAGAGAAGTTTGGCCGGGCGAAAAACGTTTACTTGTTTCGTGATTTGACTTGTTTCGTTTTAAAAGTATTATATTGCGCGGGTCCAGCGGAAAACCGAACCGAACGCTGTCTTGGCCGATAGATCTTGGGCGGCAAGTCTAAAAACGATGCTCGCAATGATATCAACAACGATCACGATGTTGCTACTGCTCACGATATGCTGCTGACTTAGTAAATGCACGAAGGGTTACGGATTAAAATCTAGTGTGAAAAGGCTGAAGTCCTTGTGCACAGCCGCCGTACTAGCTTGACTGAGTTTGGGTCTTCTCTTAAATCTTCGATCGGTTTGGTTCCCGCTTGCTCCGTGAAAGCTGGAAATGCAGGATTTCATAGTGGTAGATGTTAATGCATCAGAACTCAACCTAGCAGATTGACCAATCAGATTTATTGTAAGTATCTTTAAATTGGCATCGTGAAGGCTGAACTAGAAGTTCAACTACAAGGTTGCCGAACACAACTTGCTGCCAGCTAGCTTGCCTAACAATAAATCTCACTTTTCCTTTTGCCACTTTCGTCACAGAGTGAAACTAAACGAGACTCAGCACTGTCCATGTTCTGTCGATGAGGGATGTATTCACCACAGTTTGGATTCACAAGAAGCAATTGTCCCTACTGAGTGTGCACCACGGAGGTACACGTACATGCTGACACTAGCTGACGATTTTACAACAAAGCCTCTCCACAGAACGCGTTGAATGGCTCGAGAGTGGACATATTGATCTACCGGTGGCGGAGATCGCTTATGCAAACATGTAAACACCCGGTGGGTACCAAGACATGGAACGGCTCGAAAAGATCATATTCCGTTTGAATTTTTGCAGCGGGCTAGCTTAGATAAACGCCTATCGAAATGGTGATGTTCATCACCGCGGTGACCATGAACAGCGCCGCAAGGAATGACCCTAGGTTGTTTATGTGGTCAAACTCGATACCAACCATTATTTCCAGCACAATCGACACATAGTCGACGACAACTTCCACGGCCACATGAAATCCAAGCAGACATAGCTGGTTGATGCGCCATGCCATTTCCACTTCCCCTTCCTTCGCTTGCCGCAGCAGAGAATAGTGGGGGTGGTTTCCGAAGAAGAAGACAATTGAAATAGAGCATCCGATGGCGACGTACTCCGCATACATATCAGCGTTCAACTCGGCAGTTGGAAGGCTTGCACCGGACGTCGCCACACCTCAAACTCGACGTGCAAAGCCGACACCGATGGCCGATTTGGTGGGACTAGAAGGGCTTCGATGCCTTGCTTCGGGATCTCTCTCAATGAACTTTGACGAAAAGACGAGGCTGCCGTACGCGATAAGACACATTCACGTTTAGTGATGCTCCACTTCACAAATTTCGCCTTCCCTACACGTAGAAATACCTCGATGATTGCCATTCCGCTACTGCTGTCCGTGTGCTGTTGCTTCCTAGCAATATGTTTCGGGTTTGGGTGTCGATCAACACTGTAGGCACTCTCACGAGCACACACATGACGCGGGTACTGCGTACGTGCCGCTTAAGAACGTAGTGCTTTGCGAGATCTTGGACGCCGAGCTTGAATAAAGTGCTGCCTATGACAATTCCGGTAAGCAGCACATTGCTGCGGTCAACTAACCGCTGCAGGCTCAGGATATGGACGAAAGCTGTAGCCAGAAGCGGAGGTGTAGCGGAAGGAAGATTTCGGAGATACGCTTTCCAAAACACGGGAGTCCGATACCGTAGCGGTTCAGGGGTTCTGGAGTGTAGGTATGTTCACAGGCTTTCCTACCTTACGTTGCTTTGTCAATAGTCGGCCACGCCCTCCACACGTTTCTTCATAGTAGATTTTCTTCACACCACTGGAAATCCCTGTGAAATAACCCAGCAGCGACAGATTATCCGTGTAGGTTTCCAGTTTGTACTTGTACGAGCCAGATTGAACGCTAGTCAAGTACGCAACGAGGTACCCAAACGCAAACATGGCAGTCACCGCTCCAACAAAGTAGACAAACGTGGCTCGTACCAGCCTCGTCCAGCAAAACCAAACTGTCGGGCGACGATCCGGGGCTTGGAGAAAGCGCAATGAGAGCAGAAACGAAGAAATGACACGCGTACTGTACTGTTGTACAGAAAGCGATGGCAGCCCACACCGAGTTTGCAACAATGAGCTCCTCTCGAGACTGGTGTGGATAGGATTTCCCAGAGAAGATCTTTCCAAATGCGTAAAAAGCATTGGGAACGCATACACACGCGATGCTACCCGTAGCGTTTCTTAGCACAATCGTTTGGATCTTCAAGGCTCCGCGCCATGCCGATGTCTCTCGTGGACTTTGGACGAGCTTGCTCCAAGTCTGAACTGCAGATGAATATCTCGTGCCGATCCATGTTACCGCGAGGAATGAGCGCGCTGCGTTCCGCGCAGATGCCGCTGTTGTCTCTTCAGCTAGCTGGATTGTACGGAGACTGTAGCTTGGAGCAACACCAACTCGGTTCATTATCAGCGCATGAATCAACCGTGGAAATGCCGAATTCGGAGCATTTTGGGGTGCAACTCAAACCATCAAAAATAGTCTTTGTTGGCGTATCCGATTGCACCATTTGCAAGTACGTCGACATCTTGGTCAATGGTAACGTTCGCCAAGCCTTCGTGGCACAACTAATCGACCAAGTGCTGCAATCGTTCACCCGCACTGAGAAGCATAATGGAAGTTTTATCAGCCAGTACAACACTTCCGAAAACACTCCGCAATGCGCGTGCGCCAACGCGACCGAGCCTCGCACCGCCGCCGCCTTGAGGTGCCTCTTCCTGCCCGTTCGCTATACATTTTAACATAGAAACCCTTGGATTTACGGTCATCAGATGTTTTACATTCTTGGGCAATACCCCTCTCTCTAGGTATCAAATTAGATAATGATGTGCCCATATAACTAATAAACCTATAGATTTCGCGGGAAACCAGTATGAAATGAAAAATGTCATTTTTTAACGTTTAAATAAATTAAACGTAATCAAGCAGGACGCGCGTCATCAGCATTTTAAACCGTTTTTTTATTAAATTAATAAAAAAACGAATTTAGCAATTTTACGAGTGCAGACTGCCGCTTCACTTGATCGTTGCTCGGGCCGCGTTCCTCCCCGCGGCCACTTCATCGTCGGAACCGCGACGCTGCCCTCACTCGCTTCGCTGACTTGCAACCCCCGCTTGACTGCTTGTGATTGGCGGATACGGATTGAAAACGCTCGAACAATTCGACCAATCCGAGCGCCTCGAATGACACCAAATCAAAGCCGATCCAAACTCGATTCCGACCCTCGCCCCCTTCCGACGCCCGACGCTGCCGGCGACCAACCATGGCGATGGCGATGGGTATGAAGAGCATCACGGGCGACGCGCACTTCTTCGAGGAGAGCATGAACCTGGACCGGATCCGGAAGCTGCTGGACAACAAGCTGGGCGTGGCCGGCCACGCAGAGAAGCTGGAGGCCATGAAGGCGCTCCTGGCCTCCATCTCCAAGGGCGAGGACGTGTCTGCGTTCTTCGCCGACGTGGTCAAGAACGTTATCGTGGCCAGCGTTGAGGTCAAGAAGCTCGTGTACATGTACCTGGTGCACTACGCCGACGCCAACTCGCAGTGCCGCGAGCTGGCGTTACTCAGTATCAACAGCTTCCAGAAGGACCTGGCCGACCAAAATCAGCTTATCCGGGCGCTGGCCTTACGCGTGATGACCAGCATTAGGGTGCGCGATATCCTGCAGATACAGCTTATCGCTATCCGGAAGTGCGCGGCCGATGAATCCGCTTATGTCCGAAAATGCGCCACCAACGCTATCAGCAAGGTTTACGCTGTGGATGCCGAGCAGAAGGACGTTCTGGCCGAGATCATTGGCCAATTGCTCAATGATTCGAGTACGATGGTGCTGGGAAGTGCTGTTCAGGCGCTGAACGAGGTTTGTCCGGATAGATTGGACCTGCTTCACCGACCGTTCCGGAAGCTTTGCCACTTGTTAGCGGACATTGACGAGTGGGGGCAGACAGTCACGCTAAATGTGCTCATCAGGTACTGTCGAGAGCAATTCCAGGAGCCGGAAGTGATGAAGGAGGAAGGACAAGGAGCCAAAGACAAGTTCCCCAAGAGGAAGTCCAAGAAAGGGTTTTATTCGGACGATGAAGGTGATTCGGAGGATGAAGACAAGAAGAAGTTTTCAAAGAGTCAGGGCAGCGCGTACTCGAGTCAGTCGCCGTTCATGCTGGGAGCGGGGACTGTGAGGGGAGAGACGTTGCCGTCCATTGGCTCGGTGTTTCGAAGTGACGCTCTGGCCAGTGGAATTGGAGGCGGAGAGGAGTTGGATGAAGACCACCGACTGCTGCTGCGCTCGTCGATCCCGTTGCTCAAGTCGAGAAACAGCGCCGTGGTGCTGGCTGTCGCCACGCTGCACTACTACTGCGGCACGCACAGCATGGCCACGTCTACGCTGATCGGCAAGTCGCTCGTGCGCATCATGCGTAGCCAGCGTGAGATCCAGTACGTGGTGTTGTCGGTGATCTCATCCATGGCTGTATCGCGCCCGGACATGTTCCGTCCGTTCCTGCAGGAGTTCTTCGTACGCGCAACGGACCCGGCCTACGCGCGCAAGCTCAAGCTGGAGATCCTGACGTCGCTGGTGACGAACGACAATGTGAGCATCATCCTGAGAGAATTCCAGGCGTACGTGCGCCACGTGGACAAGTCGTTCGTGACCACGACGGTCCGCGCGCTCGGACGCGTGGCGGACGCGATGCCCTCGGTGGCCGAGCGCTGCTTGAGCGGATTGATGCGCCTTGTGCGGTCCTCGAACGAGCAAGTTGTTGCGGAAAGTGTGGTGGTGATCCGCCAACTACTGCAGCAACAGGCGATCAAGAAAGACCGCCTCCTCGTGGTCCGCTCGTTGGCCGCGATGATGGTTACTGGACGCGTGACGAGCCCGTCAGCGCGTGCTTCGATTGTCTGGATGCTCGGGGAGTTCAATGATGACGGCAAGGGAACGACGTGCGCTGCCGAGTCGCTTCGTCTCCTCGTTAAGGACTTCTCTGACGAATCCACGGAGGTGCGGCTCCAGATCTTGAACCTGGCCGTGAAGCTCGGCCTTCGTGAGCCGCAAAAGCGCACCATCCAGCTGCTTCTCCAGTACGTGATTGAACTCTGCAAGTTCGACATCGACTACGACGTCCGCGACCGTGCTCGCTTGGTCCGTGCTGCTCTCTCCGGCGACGCCAATGTTGTGAACCCGCACAAGCTGTTTGCGAGCAAGAAACCAGCCCCGCTGATCGGATATGACGATGAGACCAAGACGCGCTTCACGCTCGGCTCGCTCTCGAATGTCGTGCGCCACAGCGTCCCCGGGTACTTGTCGATGCCTGAGTGGAGGTCGGAGAAGCCCGATCGATCGCTGCGCGATGAATCGTCTTTCGTTGAAGCCGCTCCCCGCAGCAGCTCGTCCCGTCCTGGATCCAAGACCAAGACTCTGAAGAAGAAAGAGGGCGGGTCGAAGGGCTTCTACAGCGACGAGGGCTCTTCTGGGTCAGAATCCTCCGAATCCGAGTCTGAATCGGAATCGGAATCCGAATCTGGCAGCGGCTCGGACGATAACTCGGAAAGTGGCAGCAGCGAAGGCAGTGGCTCTGGCTCCGAGTCCGCTTCATCTGGCTCCGAGTCGGAAAGCGCGTCTTCCTCTGAAGAAGAGAGCGAGTCTGAAGAATCCTCGGAGGAGGAAGAACCCACGCGTCGTCGGCAAAAGAACACGAAAACCAAGTCGCCGCAGAAACGCTCGCAGTCGAAGAAGACGAAGCCCGCCAATGCCTTTGATCCGCTTGATATTCTGGGTTCTCCGTCAGGTGTAGCTCCCGTGAATCCTCCTGCGCAATCATTCGCGCCAATGGCTTCTTCAGCTGGATCCGCGTCGAACCTGTTGGGTGACTTGATGAGCCTCAGCGTGTCTTCTTCGATGACGCCGCCGCCACGCCATGAACTGCTGTCTTCGATAGCCGGCAATGGGCTGGATGTCCACTACGCTTTCCTCCGTCAGCCGTCGACTCACTCGCCAGGCATGAACGTCATCCAGCTCTGGCTAGCCAACAACTCAAGCGAGCCTATCTCTCGAGTCCAAGTCGTTGGCAAGAACCCGCAGCAGGTCGTTTCATTCCCGGAGCTGCCCGTGTTGTTCCCTGGCGGATCGACCTCCATGGCTCAAATGCACGTGGACTTCCAGGGTCGCCTCGACCACGTTCCACTCGAAATTGTGACGAGCGACGACAAGTACGAAGTGGATCTCTCGCCTGTGGTTGGAGAGCTGTTCCTGCCTCAGCAGATGAGCCTCGAGGAGTTCGAGCGTCGTATCTCGATGACTGACTCGACGTCTCTCCACACGAGCGAGTTTTCTCTGCCAGTTCCCGTTCAGATGAATGCCGTCGTCCAGGCCGTCCTGCAAGACTGCAACGTGGCCCAAGTCTACGAGATCAACAACATGAACGGCGTGGTTGGCAAGTGCAAGTTCGCTGGTCGCTTCCGTAGTGGAGATGCCAGTGCCGAGAATGTCCTCATCGGCCTGGAAGTCCAGTTGCAGAGCGGCAAGGGGCGACTTCTTGTGGTCCAGCGGGATTCTGTGCTCGCCCAGCGTCTCACCACGGGCATCAAGCGCGCCATGTCACAGTAAAACGCGTCGGATCAAATGACTTTCACTGGCAGGAGAAAGGAGATCCAATCAGGTACTGTAACTCAAGAAATTCAGCGTGCTCAACGTGAAATTTGGGTTTCGTTTGCAACAATCTTACGTCTATTAGGTCAGTCCAGGAACATCATGGCGGAGATGATAACGTTGATGATTGCTGTTGTGCCAAAGAGCGCAGCGAGGAACGAGCCCAGCCCTCGAATCTTGTCGAACTCGATGCCTGCCGTGATCTCCAGCACAATGGACGTGTAGTCGACGGCGAGTTCAACCACAACTTGGAGCAGCAACATCTTCATTTGATTTGCTTTCCGGACCGCAGCCTCAGACGCTGACATGGACGCGTCTAGCGGTCGCAGCAGCGAGTAGTGCGGGTGGTTGCTGTAGAAAAAGAGGATGGATGCCGAGCAGCCGATGGCGATGTACTCGGCGTACATATCTGCGTTGAGCTCGGCGGTGTGGTACGCTTGGCGTTGGTGTCGCCAGAGCTCAAAGCCGGCAACTGAAGATGTTCGGCGATCACCTGTGGCCGATTCCCGGACCGAAGCGCGTGAAGGCCCTGGGTTTTGAGCGTGGACAGTCACCTTGACATGCTCCGGAACGTATCCCTGTCGACGTCGAATGCTGTGAGTTATGACGAAAGATTTCCCTACACGAACGCAGATTTCAAGAATTGCCATCCCGAAGGTTCCAGCCGCCGCCAAGCCAGTGTTGGTCATGCCCAGCAAGACGATCCGTGCTTGGGTATCGATCAGCACCGTCGGAACCGCCACTAGAATGCACATGACGCGGATGCTACGAATCCGCTTTTTCACGACCAAGTGTTTCGCACTCTCCTGCAGAGCGAGTTTGGCTAACGTGCTGATGGTCATAAAGACCGCGATGATGACGGAGCTCTGCTCGGCGATTCTCAGTTGGCTCAAGAGCTGTACGTATCCTCCAGCGAAAACCACCGGTAAGCACGAGACGGAACTGTGGAGATATCCCCGCCAGAAACTTGGTGAAATGTACATCGGCACGATATCCGAGGGCGTAGGAGAAACTCGATTCATCATGAGGCCAGGCGGAATGACGGGCGTTTTCCGCTTCAGCCGCCGTCGATCAAGACGATCTTTGCCTTCTTTTGTCTCCTGAAAGTAGACGCGCCGTGCAGTCAAAATGACGCTCGTGTTCATGATGTGGTTGCACAGGACGATGCAGTAAAATTCGGCTTTAAACTTGGAGACGCCCTCGGTGCGAGATGCCCACGCAACTAGAACGCCCAAGCCAAACATGAGAATTAGCGTGGTCAGAAGACACGCACCGGAGCCTCGAAGAAGTTTCCTGGCGCAGTAAAATACACTAGGCCGTCGATCTTGGAGATCAATGAACCGCTGCGTCAGCATCGCAGGGATGTGAGCCACGACGATCGTCACGGCGTAGAGAAGCCCGCACCACATGACGTTCGCGACGATCAGCTCGTCGATCTGCTGGTCCCTGGAAGACTTGAACGAGAAGACATTCGCACTCGAGTAGCACGCATTCGCAGCCCAGGCGCACGCGATACTGCCGATAGCATTCCGAACAACCATCCGTTGAACCCGCATGGCTTGTGCCCATGTTCCACGCTGGAGGAGGTCTCGAACGGCGCGATGCCAGAGTGAAAGCGTCGAGTTTGTGCGGACGACACCAGCGATAGAAGGCCCCAACGACGCCAACGACGCCAAGGACCGGCGCTCCGGCATTACGGCGTGGAGTGTCAAAGAGATAAAGATGCCGGAGTCACGACGACGGATAAGTCACTGCTGCTATAAAAATCATCTTTCGAGCTTGTTGCAAGACCAAGTTAGCTCGTGATGGTCCGTCATCACCGTTCTTGTTGTCTTGAATCGAAGCTGCTGGATGGTGTCGTGCAAGCTGCGGTGCAGGTAGTTAGAAAGACAATTGTTGACAATCGCTGTCCGAGCTTCAAAAGATCATCAAGATGCAGTTGACCAGCGTGATCCTCGTCCTGCGTGGCAAGCCAGCGGTGAACGCTCTTTCTCATGTGGTGGCAGCGATCTCAGGCCTTCCTGGACCCTTCGGGTGAGATGACACTAGCTCAGGTCTGTTCTTTCAACTCGATCCGGTTGCTGGATCACATCTGGGCGAGTAGCTATGTGTCTCCAGCCGACAGAAGTTCCGGATGGTCTCGTTTCAACTGGCTGCGGTCCGATCCTGTGTACTACCGCTGGCAGTTTGAAGAATCGGTGACGGAGGTGGCACGTTGTGGCCATTTGAACGTTATTTGCTGGCTATTTGTCCACTTTGAAGGCTGCAAGACGACTGGGAGGGCCGTGGAGGAGGCTGTCCGGAACAACCATTTCGCGGTGCTGCGCATTGCCTGAATGAGGTGAAGTGGGAGTTGTACGACATGCAGGATGCAGCACGCAACGGCCGGAGTGACATCGTCCGGTGGTTGTTTGGGAACACTAGGGGCGGGAACAGCCCTCATAGGCTTCGGTTGGCTGTTAACCAGACGCTGCTGCAAGGAGATATCGATTTATTGGAGTATCGAGGATGTATTTTCAATCCCGTCAAGGCAGCCGAAGGCGAGCCAATACGCTGGCTGTTTGCTCAAAACTGATTTGGCAGCCTGACGTCGGCGACAGCAATGAAGACGATGGCAGGTACTGGTGACTTAGGCATGGTGCAGTGGATTGCACGCGAGTACTATCGTGATGAACAGCCCGTCTGGCCTAAGTTTTGGGCTAATTATTTGGACTTAGCCTGCCAGCGCAACCATCTCTCGGTCGTCCAGTGGCTTTTAGAGGACGAGAGGGGAACAGGCTTCGTGGAATCGCATCCGGATGCTTTGCACGACGCGGCAGTACGAGGTTTCCTCGATCTTGCGAAGTATCTGAACACCCAAAACTTTGAATACATCACATCGAAGACCATGCTGTACGCTGCATCATTTGGCCACGCGCAAGTGGTGCAGTGGTTGAACGATAAGTTTGGGTCGACCGTCCCATTATTCCTCAAGCAAAATAGTTTTTCATCAACCATGTTGAAG